>JAJMAG010000040.1:0-118681 GCA_030564905.1 Geotrichum fermentans | reverse complement strand
CACTTGACGACAACTCACACATACTTTCCAACCCCCTTCTATGACACTTGGTCTCCTTGCCTTCCCACACCGTATATACATGTATCTGCTCGCTGCTAATAACTAGTCCATCGTCAATTGCTCGTGCCAGTCCCCGATTCAACAGCAGCAGCGGCGGCAAGGTCCGCTTCTTCCTCAGTCCCCGGCTTCTGCCCCTGCTGCTGTTGTTGCTGCTTTTGTGGAGCAGTCAAGCATTGCGAGTAATACTCGTTCAACGGAATGCACGCTAGGCCCGTGGCACAGCAAAAAGGACCGGGAAAGTTTCGGCCGCCGCATTGTTGGTAGATAATGCCACAGGCAAGCGCTGAGGCAGGGAGAAATGAGAGTGCGACGACAAGAGCTAGTTTCATGGTTTGACTTGAATGATCTTTCGAGGGAAAGAGCTAGAAGGAGGGAGAGAGAGAAGGAGGAAGTGAGTAAAGCGCAAATAGAGAGCCAACAAAGAATAATGTGTTTGAACGTATTGTACTTGTGCTGAAGTGTGAGTATGTAGCGGTTCAAGTACAGCCAAACAGATCTCAATAAGAGCAAATATAAGCAGAAGATCTCCTATGATCAGCTACAGAAAAAAAAAAAAAAAAGAAGAACGATTTGGAGAAAGTCTTGGGATTGAATTTATATATATTTGAAAAATGGAAACAGCACAAGTTACGGTTAACATGAGTATCCTGCGCTTCAATGTTCGCTGCTAGTATAGTTGCGTGCAAATATAGTTGATTTGTGTGGGAAGCCTTGAGGGCCAAGGACAAAACGGAACGTTGGTTCCTGCAGTTTCGGAAACCTTATCCTTTCTTTCTAAAGCTGAATGACTGATCACAGGTTTAGTACCTCACTAACAAAGCTCCAAGATTGATGTTTAATTTTGATTGGTCAAACAGACTTCTCTCTTTTGTATTCAAGATCGAGGAGTCCAAGTTGCTAAGAGAAAGAATAATTGAAAATATAACAAATAATAATAATAATAATAAAAGAAAAAGAATTTTGGGCCTTAATTGAAAAGTTTGCTCTCCAAAAAAAAGGTAAGAGAATGCCCTTCAGTTTGGCAGCGCCTGAGTATCGGGTCATCTCGATATTCTTACGACTTCTGCTAGACCGCTCGAATATACTGCTATCATGATGTGAATGTGAAAATGTATTAAAAATCTGTACAAAGAAATGAGTAAATCAAAAAAAAAGTTGTACTTGCAGAACAAAGAATAAAGAAACAAAAATTAAATAAAAAAAATGGTAATCAAGCTGAGTTCATGCTATCGAGGATTTTTTTTTTCTTCTTTTTTTCTAATTCTCTTGTTTCTCCTTTCTAGCTTTCCTTATCTTGATCACCTTGTATGCAATGCTCTTGAGACTCCACGACTTTGGCACTCTAACTAACCAATACAAGAAGCAGCCCGCAAAGATGTTGAAAATAATGTACACCCAGAGGAATCCGAAATTGCGCCATACGTCGCCCAAGTGAGCGTGGATGGAGCTAAGGAAAGCCGCTGAACTGCTCGTCGTGCAGTATTGACATGTAGTTGTAGACTCGGGGTTTAAAATATATCCACCGGTAGCATTGGCGAAGGGAGTTAGGTACTGGCCACAGTTCATGCCCTGAGGGACTTCCATCCATAGAACTTCACGCGAGGCGCAGCGTACGACCAGTCCAGTACATCCCGCAGCCATCATGGCCGCCACAATGTAAGTAAGAGGAGAAACGCGGTACATGAAGATCCAAAAACCAGGAAGCTGCTCGGGAGTGGCAAGAACACCACAAAAACCGAGACAAATAATAAAGAGGATGGTCGCAATATTAGCACCGGTGTTAGAGTCCTCAACAGCAGCAATTACCATGTGCGCAAATGTAGATGTGAATAGATAGAAGCCCCAAATTATCATAAAGACCATGGCACCACGCTCATGGACCTGGTGACCTGCGTTACGGTAGTACCCGACGGGGTAATAGTAACAGAAGAACGAAAAGACCGCAATCAGTGTTTGCCAGGGCAGCTCAGCGATAATATTCGACAACATGAATGCAATCCAAGAATACGTTTTCGATGGTCTTTCACGGACCTCATACAATGAGCGCTGAGTCGCGAAATGCGGCAGCATTTGCTCAACTAGTGGGGCAAAAATGACGAGGAACATGAAAACGGAAAACATCTGATTCTGCATACCCTGAATATCATTTTTAGACTTGTAGAAGGTGAATCCGACAAAGAGTGGTGAAATAATACTCTGGAAGATTTTGGAGTAAATGTACGAGGGAGTGCGCCAGTACTGCTGGAAAACACGCTGCGTAACCAGTAAAATCTGCTCAAGGGTACTTGCGGCAAAGGAGTTGTTAAGAGAAGGATCATCTTGAGCAGTTCCAATAAGATTCGCCTTCATAGTATCAAGTTTTTCATGGAGTTTTGCGCATTCGGGAGAATTCCTCCAAGTCTTGAACCAGTCAATATCTGTATGACTACCAGGAGCAGCTCCAATGACTTGTAAAATCCACTCCGCAGGATTCTCAGAAGGAGCGCACTCCGGTGCACCATTTCGAACAAAGTAGTCAATTAAGGTCCTGGAATCCTTGCCTATGTCGCCAAAGTAAACAGTCTGGCCACCTGATTTCAAAAATAGCAGGCGATCGAATTCTTGGAAAAGAATAGCAGATGGCTGATGGATGGTACACAAAATGGCCTGTCCGTTATTGGCAAGCTTTCGCATCAAAGAACAAATAGACCAAGCAGTTTGAGAATCCAGGCCAGAGGTCGGTTCATCAAGGAATAGTAACAACTGGGGACGGGCAGCCAGCTCCACGCCAATAGTGAGACGTTTCCGCTGCTCAACGTTGAGACCTTCTCCAGGAATGCCTACAACAGCATCGGCGTACGCCTCCATTTCCAAAATCTTAATAACCTCATCGACATAAGCAAGCTTTTCTTTCTTACTCCGGTGGTCAGGCTGACGCAAAAGAGCTGAAAAGTTGAGTGCTTCACGAACTGTCGAAGTTTCAAGATGTACATCCTGTTGTTGAACGTAACCAGTTTTCCGTTGAAACGAATTCTCGCGCTGAGCACCATTAACTAACATGTCACCTGAAACAACACCCATAGTCACACGGCTGGCAAGTACATCAAGTAACGTGGTTTTACCCGCGCCAGAAGCACCCATCAAAGCTGTCAAAGTGCCAGGTTCGACCCAGCCGTCAACCATATCCAAGAGTCTTCGCGGTTCATTCTTGATCTTGATATCGTAACATACATCCTTCCACTGGAAAATACCTTCCTGACGGGTAAGGTTTGCAGTGGCATCAACCGAGGGTTTCTCCATAGAGCTTTCCTTAGATTGGCCGTGAGCTTCTTCGTCATTGTGATTTACCAGTAGTTTTTTGGAGCCATGACCTTGCTGGAAAATAAGCACTTCGCCCTTGGATTTAAGCGCTTCGATGTTTTCAGCCGCAACAAGATACACGGCAGACAATCCAACAAGAAATGCAAAGGTGATACCAAGATTTCTCCAAAGATGGGCAGGGTCATATTTAAATGATTTCATGATATAACTGGAACCTTTGACATATGCGCTCTCAGGTTCAGCACCGACGACGGAGCAAATCTTTTGAGCAGCAGTAACATTGGCATATATAGACCCGCGAGGTATGAACCCAGAACACGGAAAATCTCTGTTTCTGAACTCGTTAATCATGAGTGATTCAAATCCGTAGGCAAGTGGATTAATATAATTAATCCATCTAAACCACGGATGCATGTTGACAACTGGAATCACGAATCCGGCTGTGGTCATTAACGCAAGAATAACCAAACACGCGGGAGTTAATGCTTCTGGGATCGATCGCGTCAGACTTCCTATTGTACGGAAGATGACAGACATAATGAGAGTACAGAGAAACGAGAAAAGGAGGAAGATGAAAAATGGGCCAACCTCTCGTCGCAAGTTGGCCATGAAATAAATCAGCAAACTAAACACAACCGAGGAAACAATTTTCGTTGGTAAATCTGCAATGAAAGTAGCAATTGCTTCAGCAGATGGATGGTATAGAGCGTAGCGGTTGTGTTTTTCAACAATGGGACGCTGGGAAAACAGATTCATAACTTCCAGAACTGATGAAAGGGCATTGTACAACATGGCGGCGAACAAGCAAGCACTTCGGGCAAAGAAGGAGCCCGTATTAAATGATGTATTGTAGAAAATACTTCCCATGAGCAAACCAATAAGGAGGTTACCAAATAGCATTGTCAAAGACATACTAGGGTCTGTGAGCAGGCGATGCCATGCTCTTGGGGTACAAATACCAATTTGCATTCCATACGAGATGGTGTAAGGAGACTTGTCTCTTAGATGGGCAGCTTTTTCTGCACGGCGTGATAACTCGAATTCCTTGAGGTTATCGCCATTGACTGGGTTTTGTTCGTTAAACTTGTCGATCTCTTTAATGAGTGCAGCAAACTCAGGAGAATTTTGCCAGTATTCTGCAAATTCAACGGCGGTACGAGGGACCTTTTCCTCCCAGCCAGGTTTTGCAATTCTCTCTGACGATGAAGTAAGTGACGTTAGAAAGTCACCCGTGGTCTGACGATCTGGGCAAAACCATCCCATGTTTTCAAAATAGGCCTTGACAGTCTTTGTAGAACCAAAGAAGATCTGGTAACCTTCATAGAATACGGTCACCTTTTGGAACTGATCGAAGGCACTCTGAGAAGCCTGGTACATGGAAACGAGGATGGCTGCATTAGAAATCTCGGCTGAAATGGACAAGTTGCGAATGAACTCCAATGCAGTAGCGGAATCAAGACCTCTGGTACTGTTATCCCAACACTGCAGAGAGCTACCGTTGAGACAAACTTCGGCAATCGAGACACGCTTGCGCTCACCACCGGACACACCTCGAATGTAATCATTACCCACACAAGTGTTCATTGTATGGAGAAGGCCAAACTCGGCCATGACTACGTCACGCATATGTCTGGCATGCTGTTCTCTGCTGACTCCTGGTAGTCTGTTGCGTGGCGTGCGAGCCTTTGCGGCGAACAAGAGAGTCTCACCGACTGTGAGACGCGGAAAATGGACCTCTGTCTCTGCCGAGTAAATGATTTCGCCTCTGAAGTGTTTGGGGATGGATTCTCTGGGGATACCTGCAAAGTTAGACTCGAAAGTTTAAAAAAAAATTAAGGTTGGTTGCATATTCTAACGTACCCTGGTAATTAATCTCTGAACCTTCTTCGATGAAAAAGCCGTAGGTGTCACAGGCAAGTGTCTTAAGGAAAGTAGAGCATCCACTTAAAAAAAAGTTAGCAAAATTGAAAAAAAAAAAAGATTTCATCACGGAATTTCGTACCTTCCCGGGCGACCAAGGACTACGCAAGTCTCGCCTGGTTTGACAACACCGTTCAAGTTGTGTAGAATATCGATTCTGGTCTTTTTCTTTCCTAGGGTCATGAGTTGTTGTATCATACTAGGAAGAAGGTTGAGGACTGTTTTTTGATAGTCGTAGCTGGCGCCATGGCCGTAGACGCTCAGGTTCTTGAAAGAGACGCCAGCCTTACGTAGTGGGTGGGAATCGGCGTTGCGTGCCTCTAGGGAGACTAAGTGTTTTGTCCAAGCACGAGCGTTGAAATCTGGGGAGTTGGGATTGAGTAGAGGGTTGGAGAAGTCGAGAAACGGGTTGATATCGGAATATGATTTTTCTGATTGCAGAGAACGTTGAGATAGATTCGTGAACTGGCGTGCCAAGTCCAAGACTACCTCGCCGGCGTCATCGTCGCCTGGCTGGTAGCTGGATGGCTTTTTGCCATCGCCAACTGTATCGCTTGACATTGGTGATGTAAGATGTAAATGTTAGTATTGATGGATATGCTGAAGGGAAAAGAAATGAGACGATTTGTTCATGAAGGAAAAGAAGGGGCATGTAAAATGTTTATATATAAATAGGATGAATAAACAAAAACAGCAGACGCGGACGTCAAGTCCCGAGGGAGCATTTGCGATTACAATATTCACAAGTTGCCTGCGTCCGGGGGGAAACAAGAGAAGCAACATGATGAAAAATATGACCTGAGCTTTACGCCGGTCATGCGCACATGCGAATCTGGTATAGGCTTCGGGACTATTGTACCAGTCGTGAGACGGAAGCGCGCTGCTTTGCTGTGGGACTGGCTGTGTTCTATTGGCCCGGGTGCCCCGACGTTGCGAAAAACGGTCAAGTGCTGAAAAACAAACAAAAAAAAAGCATTTGAAAGGCACCGAAAGATTTTATTTCCATTCTGAACTGCCAGTGGGCTTTGCATGTGTTGATGTGCGGACTTGCCCTCTTTCAGGACGCGGGCGAGGAGTGGTGTGACCCCAGAGTCATGATGGTTCAAATGTTCTCTTTACAGATTAGGCTCGCCATAGTGTGCAGCTGAGGGCCGAATCGATGCTATTTCCATCGCCCGCCCAGCACAAGAGATGCAAGCCAAGAGTTCGAGTGCTGTCGGTGAACGCCATTCATCTTCAACGCTGTCTGTGCGATGGCAGTTCTTTGTCTGTTCACAATTGTTCTGAACGCACTGACGAGTAAACAAAAAACAAAAAAAAAAACAATGCCATGTAAGACACGTATGTGCGGCACTTGGGCACTGCCTGTGCCGGCCGTTTCCAAGTGTTTTCACATGCCCACCGTCAAATGCTTGTGTCTCCGAGACTTTCATGTGTGTAGCGTATACTGTGCGCTGAAACCAGCGCTGTTGGCCCTCTGAGCGACCGCCGCTCGCACAGGACACAATTCCCAAGTCGTAAATCGCAGTGGTGGGATGCCATTGTTCTGTGGGGATCATCCGATCGAGGATGCCCGACTCCCACCGCCAACTCCCAATTTGCTTATTAAAGAGCCCAATGCCGCACCTTCCAAACGGCTGTCGCCACGCTCAGCGCGAGTCAGTCACAGCCGGTCAATCGCGTCTAATCTTCACTTTGCAATGATTCTGTTATCATCGTCGCTATCAATTCCTCACAGCAACTAAACAAGAGGCGTCAGAACGGAGCCAACAGCAAGCCCTGGTCCGGCATTTTCTCGCGCTGGAGATTTGTACCCAGCTTGATCCAAGGTACTAGTAATCGTTGTTCCACCGTTAACGTTAAGCTTTTTTTTCCACGCCGCAGTGGTACTGGCAGATGTGGGCGGTGTACGGGAGAGGCCCAGGAGAGGCCGCTGGAGCTGTGGTGATCATATTATCAGGCCTGAATCATCACCATAGTCGCTAGAGTTAGATTAGTGAGCATGTGTGGTGATGATAAATCCGTTATTTCGTCCCATTTAAATGATAATTTGATACTGCTCGAGGCGAGTAGTTATATAGACACAAGACGGATTAACTATTCTCCCTTCCTCCTGCTGGGAATCGGAGGCGGCAAGAAACGTTTAAAGCGCGCATGTGTGTGTTCCATGGGGGAAGGCGGATTATCCCTCCGTCCTCCATCTGCCGTGTGCGTGAGCGTGTATACTCTCGAGGCAAGACGGGTCAGCATTTCGTCCCGGCCTATCTCCGCTGAGGCCCAGAGCCCATAAAATAAAATAATAAAAAAGTGGGCATGTGTAATCATGAAACAAACACTCTATGAAGTCATTGAAGACGGAACAACTACTCACCCCTTCAGTGTTCTCCATTGCGAGCCCGAGCCTGTAAGAAAACCGGAACGTTTTGGATTTCCGCATGTAAGATCCTGCCGAAGCACTGCGCACAGCGTTGACTCCTAGAGAGCACTGTGCGCACTAGTGGCTTCCAGGCAGCTCTAGAGCTCCTCCTTTCCTTCCACCGGTAAATGAACGGCCGGCATTCAAAACGGCATCAAGCAGTAACTGGTTTCGCGCTCCGGCCGTGAATTATGTATTTTTTTTGCCGATTACACATGCAAATAGCGCAAGGTACGATGGCACAGCTGGTGATATCATCGGTTCACAGGCCTAAAGGGCAGCCAGGAACTCGAAACAAAAATAAAATTTTCATGTATTATTATGAAGTTCACGGGAGTCAGAGTAACTTGATGAACATTTGAAGCTTTCGGATTCAAATGCTAATCCACATCCTCCGATGGCAAAGCATAACTATTGATACTTGCACAATGGAAGAAGTGAGGGAAGCGTATCTCAGTCAAATAGTAGCCTCGTTGACGTTGACTTTCGTCTTGGAAGCTGATGCATGTACCACCATAAGCTCCTAACAAGTAAACTTCTAATTTATGCTACATACTAGCGCATGAACTCGGTGAAAACTCGAACGACGTACTACGTAGGTCCCGAACACCGCAGTCCGCAGCGTCTAGAACATACTACGAAAAGAAAAAAAAAGAAAAAAAAGAAACGGGTACCTCAACAGCATATGTGCTCCCGGATCCTCCCACCGGTAATCGGCCCAAGTAACGATTAGTCATCGAGTAGGTAACAAAGCGACTTGAACGTGAAAGCCGTGCACATGTGTAGGACACTGTGCACTTGAAGCCGGCCGGCTGGCTTTGCACATGGGAAACAAGACACGAAGATTGATAGCCTGGATGGCAAAGGCCGGCGGGAATGATCCGGACCTTGAGGAATGAACTTTTAAGGAGCTTGAAAAAGGCGTTGCTACGCCGGACTGAAGGATGCTCATGTAAAGCAAGCTAAGAACAAGCGATCATGAGCCGGGCGAAAATAGTCAAGATGACGTGCGCTCAACTCGAAGAGGAGCACAATAAGATCCAGATATGTAGTACCAACGAGGCTTTCAAAAAAGGGAAGACAGGGACAAGAGGAATTATAAGCGAGGCCTGCACCAATGGCTCAAGCTAGCTTCAAAGTTCTTTTAATTAGTGACGTAGAGACGTAAGTATAAGAGGATATATGGAAGCTGCCGAAAGGAAAATGTCACAGGTAGCATAGCTGCACAAGAGAATAAGAACGGATAAAGAACCAAAAACGTAGAAGAACGGATAAAGGAACGTGTGAGTGAAGAAGCGGGACGGAGAGGTGAAGCCAAACGTTATAGAAATAACCAGCATAGAAGGCTACATATGTAATAAGAGGGACAAGAAGACGCAGAAGTTTAAAGGCAGACCAGTAGACAGAAGCAAACGGTAGCAAGCATTTGAACAGAGAAGAAGAGTACCTTTGAAAAGGCAAGTACGCTTGAGTCGTTATTGATGACGAAGAACTCAAGAGGTTGGATGAAGTACTGGCAAGGTTAGTACATGTAATGATGAGAAGCAATTCAGATAGTATCTGAGTGAATGGAACGCCAGATCAGTCATATGATCAAATACATGCTTGATAAAGCTTAGAAAAATATGAGTTAACTCAGATTCTTCTACCTGCTGTGCCTACTCCGAGAGATTGGACATGTATCACCTTAGCTAGCGTGTGGCTATAGCTCTTCTCTTGCTGCGTCCGACTATAGAGTTGGCGTATCCTGTGGTTCCACAGTAACCGGTGTTGTATAGAAGATCTCTGGGCGCCCGCCTCCCAGCCCCGGAGAAGGTCGCTTTGTGATCGTGAATGGGCTGTGCAATTGCACGCACTCTGTAGGCGAAAGCGTTAATTGAACGTACCATTTATATGTGTAGAATAATAATGAAAGGAATTGATATACCATGACCAAGAATATACAGAGCGGATATTGGCTTGCAATATAACTTATACTTGAGAAAGCTGTTCAACGCTCCACGTTCCTAATTAGTTTTTTTTGCTGCATGTGAGGGCAGTTAGAGAGATGGATTGGAATTACGTGTCTCTGTATAATATTGACGCTCGCGGGTTCAAATGCTATTCAGATATGAACTATGGTATTTATGAGAGTCTTTGAGGAGTTTAAATGAAATCGAAATATTCATGTCTTTAAGGTCAAACAAACTATTCGCTCTTAAAAATGGGTGTTGTATGGCCATTTCAATGTGATAAAATTGCACTTTATTAGCCAGCACCACCTCAAGTTCCTCACTCCCCCAACTCCACCTCGCCATCCCGCACAAACACACACACGACATGAGCTCAACACCCGAAACTAAACCCAAGTTCGTCTCCAAGGGCCAAATTGTCGAGGCCCTGCCACTGTCAGTGCGAGTCTCCCGGTTCATCAATCAAGCCGTTCTCATCATCAGTCTCTACCTCTGGACTCTCTTCTCTCTCAACGCAAAAAACGCACTCACCACCTATAAGAGCAGGTCGTCGGCGGCTGGGCGCAAACCCGCTGCGAAACCGATGGGCCGAGTCAACAACCCCAACTAGTTGCCACCCAAGAATACCGACTACAGCACGCAGTTCTGATCTCTTCCCTCAACAAAGTGAGCGCGCTGCCAAAAAAACAAGCTTGGAGAGGTTGTGCGCGTGCTTCTTTTGGCCGAAAATGGCCAACGTTTCCCTTGCTGGTTATGTCAGCGGAAATTGAGAGCAATCATGGCTTCCTATTATTTATACTCACCACTGTTTCTCGAACTGGTATTACCTACCTTTTTTTTCATAGCATATTCATTCAATCATCTTTTATTGACTTCGATTTCATAGCTCTAATCATGTCCTTCAAGCTCAATTCCACCATCACCACTTTTGGTGGCCATCTTTTAAAGCTTTCTCACACTTCCAAGGCGCTGACCGCGAGCATTGATGTCAACGTTTTCTTGCCTCCCCAGGTCCTCACTGGGGCCAAATCCAAGGTGCCCGTCCTGTTCTATCTCTCGGGTCTTACTTGCACCCCCAACAATGCTTCAGAGAAGGGCTTCTTGACCGCCTGGGCAGCTCACTACGGCCTTGCCATTGTCTTCCCTGACACCTCGCCGCGTGGGCTTGACCTGCCTGGTGAGCACGACGCCTATGACTTCGGATCTGGCGCCGGTTTCTATATCAATGCGACCACGGAGGGCTACAGCAAGCACTACAGAATGTACGAATATATCACCGAGGAACTCCCCAGCCTTCTGTTTGAGGAGTACAAGGAGCTTGACAGCAAGCTTGTCTCCATCACTGGTCACAGCATGGGTGGACACGGCGCATTGACGCTCTTCCTGAAAAATCCTGGCAAGTACAAGTCTGTTTCGGCCTTTGCCCCTATTAGCAACCCCATTAACGCGCCTTGGGGTGTCAAGGCATTCACCGGCTACTTTGGCGAGGCTGAGAAGGAAGGCCTTTGGAAGAAGCATGACGCTACTGAGCTCGTCAAGGTCTATACCGGTCCTACTCCCGAGATTCTCGTTGATGTCGGTACGGGCGACGACTTTTACAAGGGCAAGCAATTGCTGCCTGAGAATCTTGTTGACGCTTCCAAGGGTACTGCTTACGATGGTAAGATCAACTTGAGACTCCATGACGGCTATGATCACAGCTACTATTTTATTTCGTCGTTCGCGAAGGACCATGTGGAGCACGCTGCCAAGTACCTAGGTCTACTTCAATAGGATGAGGATACAGGAATACCTAAGCTTTAAAATTGAATATATAGATGAAGCTAATACATGGTATTCTGATGGGAAAGCAAACAGTTTTCATAGAAAAACTTTGGAAATTATGATGTTCAATTTGCTTTCGATTTGTTGCGTTTTTCTTTCGTATTCTGAGTATTGGAGTGTTCTTTTTCGATATAAGTAGTGGTCAGACCGCTCGGGGATGCCGACTTAGTTGCTTCTGTAGACTTTACACCCCAGAGTGTACCTTTGCTAAAGTAAACACACAGTGACAGCACTATAGTCAGAACAAGTATGTCAAGGAGATCAATAGGTTCAGAGTCGGCCATTTCGTTCAAACAAAGGCTGACAATATCCAAGCCTTTTAGCTGTATGTCTTATGGTAAGATTTGGGAAGGGAGAGAAGATGTGAGAATCGTTGAGCAGGGACGATGGTTCATGAAATGTGTATGTGAAGAGTCATGAATACTTGAAGGATTCGTGGAATAAGGCCTTGCTCGTTTCAAGATTTCAGTGGACAGTGCACGAGGACCGAGCATTTGCATGTCTGAGACACTCAAGTTCAGACTTGAAGTTCTACACGTACTACGAGTAACTTGTAGCTTAGCTAAACTTAGCTACCTACGAAGGAGTAAAACTGCCTTGGTTCTACGCCCACGCGCAAAATCATCCAAGAATCTTCTACCGAAGGGCTCAGGTGAGATAGGCGAGTTGCTGGTGATTTATGGGATGACATGATATCGATCCAAGCTTATATTTCTAGAAACTTGGCGCTTCCATAAATGCCCACGTGAAGTTAAGTAAAAAAGAGCACGGAAATTGCAATAAAACACTGGAACGTGCAAGTCTAATTTCAAGTAGTATCTCTTCCTTCTTTAGCGGAATGTCTCGATTCCTACACAAGCTCAATTTGGCTTTCGCAGGGCAGATACTTGAATAAGAATTCCAGATGGGGTTATAAAGATTTAAACGAGCCCACACAAGTGGAGTATATACGGCTACTAGTAGACTGTAAGCCCCAGGTTGGTTGGCCCAGGCTGGCAGATAGAATACAGCGATCATAACATTCAAAGCTTTGCCAGTTATAATGCCGATAATGACCCTACAATTGAACTTGATCTCCAACATATGTAGACTTTCAAGCTGTTCTGGCCCTGTAATTCTTTCATATGCCGCTGAACCCTAGCGTGCGCTCAGCCTTCTGCGTGCGTCGATAAGTAGTGTGTTTACGTAACCCTGAAAAACCACGTATCACTCAGTCCAAATCCCATAGCGATTTTTCTCAACTAATTTCCACCTCCTTCATATTTATTTCATTCATTGGATGTGCAGGGCAGATCCTAAAAACCTCACAATCGATCTTGCTCTCTGAATGGTGCTTTTCCAGTCATAGACTTAAACGGTAACACAAAAGATCGTTCTAGGAGACCTAAATTACTGGGTAAATCTCTGGTAGAGAACTTACAAAGTTGTCAAGATCATAGCCTATAACTACACCAAAGCAAAAGGAGATATGGTGTTTGAGAGCTTTAAAAGGCGGGAAAAACTGCCGAAGTATGTTTATAAGTTTGGGTTTCAAAGATTTGTCTACTAACTCCTCTTGGCTAGATACGAAATTGACGATGATCCAAGATACAAGCCCAAGCAAAAAGGCTCGGGATTTTTTTCCAGCTTGTCACCTATGCAAAAGAAAAAGCTACAAACAATTGGCCTAGTAGTACTGTCATGTTTTTTTCTCTGGAAGCTCTGGGGAACTCATAACTCAAATCTCAGAAGCAATCTGGCTGCCAACATCGAACGCTACGACCTTAACGATTACAAGGGCACACCCAACGGCAAAGAAAATGACGAGTACGTCCTCATATGCATCCCATTGCGTAACGCTGCCCCGGTCCTGCCTATGATGACTTCCCATCTCAACAATCTCACATATCCTCACAGACTAATCGACCTGGCGTTCTTAGTATCTGATTCAGACGACTCAACAGAGGTTGACCTCGAACTTGGACTGCGAGCTGCAATGGAAAACAAAAAGTTTCAAAACTTCCATAGTATATCCATCTACGAGAAAGACTTCGGCGCCATCATTGGCCAGGGCTTCGATGACCGCCATGGTGTCAAAGTCCAGGGAACCCGCCGCAAGCTCATGGGTAAGGCCCGAAACTGGCTCACCTCTGTGGCTCTGAAGCCATATCATAGCTGGGTATACTGGCGAGACGCAGATATCGAGACGTCTCCTCCTACCATTATTGAGGATCTCATGAAGCATGGCCGTGACGTGATTGTGCCCAATGTGTGGCGCCCGCTTCCCGACTGGCTGGGCAGTGAACAGCCTTACGACTTGAATTCGTGGCAGGAGAGTGAGCCTGGTCTTGAATTGGCCAAGACTATCCACGAAGATGATGTTATTGTGGAAGGATATGCAGAGTACACTACTTGGCGCCCGCACCTTGCTTATTTCCGTCAAGAAGATGGTAACCCAGACGAGATGTTTGATCTCGATGGTATTGGCGGTGTTTCCATCCTGGCACGTGCGAGTGTCTTTCGCCACGGTGCAATGTTCCCAGGCTTTGCGTTCATGAATCACGCAGAGACCGAAGGCTTTGGCAAAATGTGCCGTAAGATGGGCTTTACTGTAAGTGGTCTCCCACATTACACCATCTGGCATTTGTATGAGCCCAGTGAAGACGATCTGAAAAAGATGAAGGAGATGGAAGAGAGCAAACATGAAGCGCGCGAGGGAGAAGCGGAAGAAAAAGAGAGCGAGCCAACAAACACCGTCAAGGCTCCTGCTGCTGTTGTCAACACTAAGTACGCTGAAACTGCACTAAACGAGGCTGAAATCCCGACAGTTAGTATGGAGTAAAAAGAACATGACATCCAAGAAATAAAAAAACTCATTAGAATAAATAGTACATTCATAATTAGAGACTCTAATAGGTAGCCTGAATGGCTCACGGCAAAATTTGGGAATATCAAGAGATGGCTTCCCTGCTAAAATCTAAGACTACGATTTGTATTGATATTGCATTCCAATGGCCGAAGTAATATATTCATCTTCCTTCCTTAATTAGTCTCGAGCCTGCCTGACTTGGTCGCCAGTCACTTCCGATCGAATCTATGCAGGGTTCATCTTGATCCATTTAGTCTTCGCTAAACACACGAATGCCTGTTAAACTAATCAAAGTTCTTTCATATTTCGTCTGCAACTACTGAATTCTCATTTGTGTTGTGTTCTAAGTCTGTAAAGGTGGATTCCTGATGACAGGTGGATTAGGACGACATACCTATAAGTCCAATTGCCTTTCTAGTAGTTGGCATTTCAAAAATTAGTAGAGCTAATCGCGTTTTGGCTTTTATCTCGTTACAAGCGTTGTAACAACCGCAAGTCTCTAGTGACGGCGGAACCAAACTGAAAATTCAAACACATCGAGCGCCCCCAACTGCTGCCAATTCTTGGTCCCATTTCACTCCTCCTGTCTCTTGCCTATGTAGGTGAGACGTTTCTTGTTTCTAGTGACACCTACAGTCTTTGAGCTCCAAACCAGGATGACCTTTGGTCAATTCGACTTCATCTGTTCTAGAGCTGCCCTGCCACTGTGTCCGCTCGTGGGACCTTACACGCCAGACGTCACTAACGCCATAGCCACAACCGGGATCTATCCCATATGCTTTGCTCGCAGCATAGATCTTGCTAATACCGTCATATTTCAAATCGGTAGCGCGTTCATAAGTATTGGCGGTCTGGTCGTACTCTCCGTCATCATCTTCAACATTCGAGTCAAGTATACGGCCATTGGTCGGAAAGAGATCTTGGACTTTTATTGGCTCTATTTGATGCTCACTGCTTTATCCTTGGCCATTGACAGCGGAATGATCCCTCCAGGGTCAGAAACATTCCCCTACTTTGTTGCTGTGCAAAGCGGATTCTCGTCGGCATGTTGTTGGTCCTTGATGGTAAATGGGTTCATTGGATTTCAGCTTTGGGAAGATGGTACACCAAAATCCATCTGGTTTCTCAGGCTTTCTATGTTTTGCGCCTTTTCAGTGACGTCTGTGATTGCGCTTTTAACGTTCAAGCGATGGGGTGGTTCTTCATTCTCGCCCCAGAACACCACAGCTCTGTTTATGGCGCTCTATGTGTTTAATGTCCTTTTTCTCGCTGTTTACCTTGTGAGTCAATTTATTCTCACTTTGTTTGTTCTTCGAGATCTCTGGTCTTTTGGCGCCATATCATTAGGAACTGTCTTTTTTGCGTTGGGCCAAGTGCTTTTATATGTTTTCAGCACGCAAATATGCACCAATGTTAAGCATTACCTCGATGGACTTTTTTTCGCTGGTATGACCAACCTCTTTGCTGCTATGATGATTTACAAGTACTGGGACATGATAACAACTGAGGACTTGGAGTTCAGTGTAAGCAACGAAGCCAAAGTTTGGCAAGTTATGGACATTGCAGTAGATGAAGCAGATGGCAAGCCGCCACCATAATTGATACCCCAATCTCTTGAAGTAAACTCTGCTTCATGTGCTCCATTTACGGCTCTACGCAATTGATTGCCATACCGGTGGAAAATTGCAAGAAGAAAGCGAGAATTTGGCTGACGCTACAATATAACATTCTATGTATGGTCGTGTAAATTATTTCAGTAAAAAATCAAGTATATGATTGTCGTTCACATGTGTTTTGGTACTTTCCCTCTTTTTAGCTTGTCCTAGATATAAATAAGATATGTAAGTACAGAATTGATTTCGAGAACGTCGGCTTTCAGACTTGCAAATAAATTCTTCCGTGAAGAGTCAAGTACAAACAAAAGGTAATATTAATATTAGACAACTTTTTCGTTTAAGAGATGGTATTCGTAATCATTTCTACTTCGTATTATATATTCATTCATTCTTCGTTAGATTCAGCTTGTAATTTTCACTTGTAATCCCAAATCATTCCTCATCGCGTTATTAAAATGCAAAAGCCACTTCCACATGGTACTAGTGAGTCCTGGGGTAAATCCAGCTTTCTATAGTGAGCTTCAATGTCTGGTGGTAGTACTTGAAGTCATTAAGTATCTCACTGCAAGGAGACGCCGTATTGCTCAACACCGCAGCGCCCAGCAAACATATACCAAGCGTGCCGACTACAAACTTCATGCGAGAACAGAGATTGTTTGAAAAAATTCGCCTCTTGTACAGTGCCTCGCTAAGATGCTGACGTTGCTCAGCTACTATGGGGAAGGCCTTTTCCAAGATAGCTTCTTCATCACGGAGCGGGAAATCGGAAGGGAGCTCAGTGGGAAGAGTTTGCAAGTGGGCTTCGTCACCATGGGCCTTGAGTGAAACAATCTCATTTTGCAGTTCCGCGAGCTGCTCTTTTAGTTGCTCAATAAGAGTAAGGTATTCAACGCGCTCCTTTTTCATAAGTTCGAGGACGTCCACGTATGTCCGTTTTTCCTCTTCAAGACGGTGGAGCCTGATGTTTACGCTGCCACAGTCCTCGTCGTCGGTACCGGACACAGAAAATGGAGATTCAAAGTCTTTTAGCTCATTATCAGAGGCTGAATCAAGACCTGTGCTGCTGTAGCGGCGTGTAATTTCTGCTTCAATGGTCGCCGCAGCTTCACGAGAGCGGCGTAGCTCCTCGTTTTGTTTCATTCGTCTCTCGTGCAGTTCTTGCTGTGTAGCTTCTAGTTCCTGTTCAATCTCCTCAATATCCTGTAGTCGCTTTGAGTCGTTTTCCTGCAGTTCTTTAAGCTGTGTCTCATAGATTGATAGTTTCGTCTGTAGATCCACTCGCTGGTCGTCAAGAATGAAGTTCTGCTCTTCGAAATATTGAATTTGACTCTTGTGTCCCCTAACTGAAGGGGTATCGATCGAAAGATGAGTATTCAGAGAGTCGTTCAAGGGTGAGCTGTGCGTTGGTAATATGCCAAGGGAAATGGATCGTCGGTCGGTAGTAGTGCGAATGGATTTGTGTGAGAGTAAACGCTCATATTTTTGCGGAATTGATGATCGTGAGAGGCCTTCAAGTAGGGACTCAAAGTCTGCCCGCCCGATTCTGAAATGTGAGTTTTCGTTCATGAAAATTGACGCGTTAAGTTTGCCCTGGCGACTGAGAGCCTCCCTTCCGAGTGTCGTTTCTATAGCTGTGACGAGATCCAAAAATCTAGGCACGGGGAGCTAATACAGTTAGACGGGCAAAGAGTCTTCATAAGGTGCAAAGAACTTACCATATCGCTACATGCAAACCTTTGCCAGTTCATTTTGATGGCCTCTGGCAGACTGACTTCCTGGAAGGCCGTATTTCTCTGTACAGACATGGTTGTGGTATTGTTTGAGCTGAGGGCTTCCGGTCGCTGTCTGAAAACTTCTTATTCTATGAAACTTTTCAGTAAGGCTCAAAACTTGATAAACTGCTGCTTGAGAAGGAATCCCCGTAGATTTAAGGCACATTTTCAGCCAGAGCTTCAGACTGGTAGTGCAATAGGGAAATGCCCGAAAGGGGAAATGAATAAACAATAATCACGTACGTTTGTGGAAATTCCAGGGGAAAGCAGCCAGCCGTTAGTAGGCCAAGACACTCCTCATGCAGTAGAATGGCAGGCATCAGCCATATCAACCAGCCCGCATCCCGCCATTCTGATTCCCTGAGCATGCAATACTACCTCAAGTGCTCATTAGACATCACATCAATGGATAGGGATATGTAGTAGGAAGAAGAAGAATAAAGAACTGCTGACCGAAAATGAAACAATGAGAGCTGCATGGTCCCGCAGTCCGCTAAGTAGTAGATCTGGAATTGGTTCGGTCCTACCAACTTGAATGGCTTAAATATCCTTTAGCTTTCGAAGCTGTTTAAACCCCAGGTTCCTCCTGAAATCAATGCTATTTGGGTCGCTTCAAAGCTTGAAAAGTTTCTTCAGGGTCAAAATATTCAAATCCCGTACTATAGATGCACACACGTTGGGTTCCACACAAGTGAGCTAAATTGGTTTAGGTTATTTCAGCACAGAGGCATTTGTAATAACAGCAACATGATTGCTCAATTGCATTTCTAGCACTCACTCTTCTATTCCCCATCAACCCTGTACGCGCTCTTCACTATGGCCTCAGAACTCCGTAATCGTGTTGGTGATTCCAATGCTAAATCCCCTAAAGGGCCCAATGGCGCAGAGGGCAGTGAGCTGGCAGTTGCTGCCAAGGTGTTCCAGAACACATACAACAGTTCCACTGCAATCGCGGTCCAAGTGGGCCTCTTGACGGTAACGTCTGCAATCTTTTATGGACTTTTCACCAACCCCATCAATTACCGGTTTATCGGCCACCCGATCCTCAATTCTCTAGGATTTGTATTTTTGGCGCAAGCTCTACTAGTTACCCAGCCTCCACCCATCTCGAGTGCCCACAAGACCATGGGTGGCCAACTCCATGGAATTTTGAATTCCATTAGCGTGGTACTCTACCTGGGCGGCTCATCTGTCATTTTCTACAATAAAACAGTCAATGGAGCAAACCACTACACCACATGGCACGCCTGGTTTGGCGTGGCTACCTATGCGCTCCTTTTTGGTGCCTTCATAATGGGAATGTCCATTTTCTGGATGCCGGAAGAGGTTTTTGGGTCTGTCAACAAGGCAAAGTCATTTTACAAGTACCACAGAATGGCAGGTTATCTCATCCTGGCTCTGGCTAGCATCACAACGGCTCTTTCGCTCGAATCGACATATAATGTGAATGTCCTCCACATTCCTTACCTTCCCGCTGTCGGAGGGCTTGTCCTGGTAGCTGGCAGTCTGTTTTCTGGTCTCAAATTAGCCAAGCTCGGATTTTAAGGATGGTTATACAATTCTATAATATAATTGCTCGTAAGAGCTGAAGTGATAATGAAAGAGAACTTAAAAAAAATCAAAATCAAAATATCAGGTATAAATTCAGCATCTAGTTCATGAGAAGTACTAGAATCTAAGGCGGAACAACCTAGAGTAGATAGACCGATCTGTTCAAGCAGTCTATCAATCCAAAACCCCGCCGTTGAGGGGCACTAATGTTCAACGTGTGTCACGTGTATGAATTGTACGGCTGATATAGAGTTAAGCGAGTTGAGCAAAATCTACACCGCACCGATGATGGGGAAGTTTTGAATCTACAGTATCTGTAATACGCTCGTCCCTTTATATGGTCCTATAACCATCACTTCTCAAAAAGCTAGCTTGTTGCACGAGACCACAGGACCCTTTTAATTTTATAACAACCTATTTTTCTGCAGTTTTGTAGCTTCCAGTAAGAATGTTTTGTGCGTGGATTTATCCTGCTAATGATAATGATGACCGTTGTTTACAGAGTGTATAGTTGCGCCGTAGCTATTAGGGTCACTTAGATCGCTACTTGGAAGTTAGTTCAATGGTATTCTTGAGAAACATATGTAACATTTGTAGTGTTTACCAACAGTGCTTCCATAGACAGCACAGGTATCAAGATATATCCATCAGACTGCTACCACTTCCCACTCCTTCGCCAGCGTTGAAGTGCCATCATTAGAGAACCCTAATCATGAATTCCAAAAGCCCTGTCCACGCAGTCACAAAATAATTTTTACTTACCCTATTCTTTAACTTCCAGACCCAAATATACCCAGAGGTTGACTCAACCTGATGACTAATCTTCCATGGGTTCCGTCAAACAGGCGTATTCCCTGGGCCAGGGCAGGCAGGGTTACACCCCCGGCGAGAAGGAGGAAGGACGCATTTTTTCAGAGTGGCCCTTGGGGAAAAGTTTCGTAACAACAATTTTTTGACCTGTTCCTCGCACCATCGACAACAACAGCCTACACCATTAAAAGAAAAGAGTACGTATGGCATTACAGTGTTCAGAATATGAAATGAGCTGGATGGAATGAACGACAATGATTATCGACATCATGGAGTATTTGTTTCAAACGACGATGGCAACGATATGAAAAAAAAAACGGGCGACTGTGATATTGGTAGATTCTTTTCAACACCACAACGAACACGACCTGCATCATGACTTTTCAGTTTGTAATTTTATTACGATATCCATCTCCACCTCCAGCTCTTTTCATATTTCTATCGGTCGTTTAATGGTCTTGTACTAACCATTATAGTGGGTCGTCTCAATGAATACCAGATTATTGGCCGTCGTCTCCCGACCGAGAGCGAGCCTGAGCCCAAGCTCTACCGCATGAGAATCTTTGCACCCAACACTGTTGTTGCCAAGTCTAGATTCTGGTACTTCCTGACCAAGCTCCGCCGTGTCAAGAAGGCTGCCGGTGAGATCGTCTCCGTCAACCAGATCCACGAGAAGCGCCCCAACAAGGTCAAGAACTTTGGTATCTGGATCCGTTACGACTCTCGCTCTGGCACTCACAACATGTACAAGGAGTACCGTGAACTCTCCCGTGCTGCTGCCGTCGACGCCCTCTACCAGGACATGGCTGCCCGCCACAGATCTAGATTTAGATCCATCCACATTCTCAAGGTTGTTGAGATTGAGAAGACTGAGGATGTTAAGAGACAGTACATTAAGCAACTGCTTGTCCCTGGTCTCAAGTTCCCCCTTCCTCACCGTATCCAAAAGACCAAGGCCATCTTTGCTGCCCAGCGTCCCTCCACCTTCTACTAGGCGATTTTTATATGATGTATTTTTTATTAATTTGATGTAAATTTTGTGCTAGAAGTGTTCCAAGAATTGCAATAACGACCTGGATTTTGTAAAAGCGGGAAAGAGTACGCCTAGATTTATTCACTTGAATCTTATAACAGTGTATTCTAGTATTGAAGTTGTAAGTTTTTATTATTCTGCTTGTGTTGTTTGTGTGGTGAGCGCTAGAAGCGTCCCTGACTACATAGCCTAGAGGAACATAAACTTTTCTCTTAACTCCTGTGTTTCCATAGATAGTTCAAAAATGATCCTAATCTATGATTAAAGCTAAGGCAGATTGTTGCTAGTTGGGCCCATACTGTCCGAGTTTTCTCCTCTGTTCCTGAGATCATTCTAGCATCGCAATACGTGCATGGATTTTCGGGCTTGACAAATTCTCCCTCGATGTGTGCTCCCTCCGTTTAGGTAATGTTAACAAATCTCAAATTTTCTCCATTTCGTTCTATTTACCAATTGTTATAGTAGCATTATCTAAACAAGACAATAAACAGATTCATCATCATTACTGTCGTCGATATAATCATCATATTCCACTATCTTGAGTCAAGCCTTAGTCTTCATCCCCAGTTTTAGCACACACCACATAACTACTCCCGATACCACTGGTATGGTCAAGTTATCATCCAAATCCCACAAATTCACTCCCTCGCTCACACTACCCACTAATCCTGCTATAAATATGAGCGCTTCAAAGTTTATGTTGCTTGTCTCCGGCGTCCACATAATCTCACCTGGCGCATCCACAGTAGCTCCATAAACTGGAATAAAGTATCCATACAAAGCAGCACTTGAAGCCACCCCCATTGCAAAGGCGGCAAGACTACCTGCAAGGGACTTGCGAGAGCGTCCGTACTTTGGTGTGAGATGGCCAAACGCGCGACCAAAAGTGCTGGCTGCAGTATCTGCAAAGCTCAGCAATAGTACGCTTAAAACACTGACATCCTTGGGGAATAGGCAGAACACGATAATGATGCCAATAAGGTAAAATATGACTCCGTTGTAGGCCCCTTCGACTTCACTTTCTCGCATGAGTGAACCAACGACCGAGCAGTAAAGACGGTTGAATGCAGGGTGTCGGAATCGAATCCAATCGAGTGTGGCTATAGGGATCAAAAGCGAGACGAGAACCGGTGTGACTTGCTTAAGAGCAATGCCACGCGTGTAGAGGTAAAGTGTCAGTATTCCAATGCTAGCATGAAAGGCCTTGCGTGGGACCTCGTGCTTGTGTATCAAGTTTTTAAAGTGAGCGTGGCTAGGGATGCTTAAATTGAGGCTAGCCAGCGATAGTGAGCTTGTGCTGGACAAGGCGGACTGGATATTAGATTTTAGATAGCTGCCAGGTTCTAACAACGTCTGCAGTCGTCCCTCGCCACTATCGTCTAGCTCGAGTGATAGCGACGACTCGGACAATGATGGACTAGTTTCATTAGAATCCGACAGGTCAGCGGGTGGCACTAGTGAAGGAATCGAGTCAGGTTGTGACGATCGCGTTCTGGCCGAGACGGGTTCTGTTGACGCTGCTAGCACCTCGTCCGGAGGAAGTACTGGAATATCCAAGAGGTCGTTCTCGCTGTTTGAGTTCAAACTGTAAACCATAGCTATAGTAAATGAGAATGATATTAGTCTTGCGTTAGAAGGCACGGAAAACCAGAGCTGCCTGTCTTGCAATAATTAATTTGTTGGCATGAGAAGGTTTGAAGCTAGCAAGAACAAGGCTGCAATCGCAATGATAAACTGGAAATTCTGGGGAAATATGTATGTGCACGCGCTTTACCTGCCCTATAAGGCAACATGACATAGCGCAGACCTTGCATGCATATTTTTCAAAATAAATTACATAATAATGAGATCAGTTTATCGCTTAGAATGACTCAGCACACTTGACGAAGAAATTCCGGGGAAACACCGAAGCCCGTGGCGTTGGCACCGTGCGACGCACCGACAGCTGCAAACAAATGGAGGAGATTGGGCACAAGAGGGAGAAAGAACCGGTGTTTTCATGTATTCATGTATTAAAAGTTTGTAAAAAGGGAGCACACACATGATATCGCTGCTATAAAGTGCGCCCGAGAGTGAAAGACGAAGTTAGGCCGGTTGGGACTACCCTCAACCCCACACCAGTTCAACGAGGGGTCTTCAGACTTTCGATCCAAACATTATAAATCTCGCACGTTAACTCACTTGTTTTTTATTTTTTTCTTTCTACATCGCAGCTGTTTTGCACGAAATACAAAGAGCCGGAGCTCAGGTACGAATATGATGAATATGAGATCGTTACAAATGGCTGTTCTGCGCGCTCCTAGGGCGGCGCCAGCCACAGTCTCTACAATAGCACGCAGGGCAAATTCAAGCACCGCGTCTTCGAAGTTTGTCAAGATCGTGGATGTTTCACCTCGCGACGGACTCCAGAATGAACCGAAGCCGATCTCGACCCAGACAAAGCTGGATCTGATTGACCGTCTTGTCAAAGCCAACATCCCCTCCGTTGAAGTGACCGCGTTTGTAAGTCCAAAGTGGGTTCCTCAGATGGCAGATGCCAGCGACGTCTTGACCCAAGTTGCAACGCGGTACCGAGATAAAACCGCCACTGAATTTCCCGTGCTTGTCCCCAATGTGAAGGGTTTGGAGCGCGCGATTAAAAGCGGCGACGGGTTTTTGAAGGAAATTGCAATCTTTGGAGCCAGTTCTGAAGGCTTCTCGAAAAAGAACACAAACTGCACTATACAAGAAGGCCTCGACAGCTTTAGGGCCGTCGTCGAGTTTGCGCACAAGCATGGTATTAAAGTCCGGGGATACCTGAGTACAGTGGTGGCTTGCCCCTATGATGGACCTACCGCACCCGAGACCGTCGCCAAACTGGCCAAAAAGTACATTGATGAGTTGGGCTGCTACGAGCTTTCGCTAGGCGACACAATAGGTGTGGGCACACCCAAGACTATTCAAGATATGCTACGTGCAGTTCTGACGGAAGTGCCTGCGAACAAACTTGCAATTCATGCGCACGATACGTACGGGCAGGGCGTTGCAAACGTACTTGCAGCTGTGGAAATGGGTGTGAGGACGGTAGACGCCAGTGTAGCCGGTCTTGGCGGTTGCCCATATGCCAAGGGAGCGAGCGGGAATGTCAGTACGGAGGACGTTGTTTATGCCCTTGAAGGTATGGGCTATGAAACAGGCATCGACCTGGAGTGGCTTTCGGGCACAGGCCGTTGGATTACAGACATCATGGGAAAAGAGAATGGCAGTAAAGCTGGCAAGGCTATTGCATCCAAGTTGTAAATGAACCGCCCTGCAAAGTTTGTATAGCATGGAAATGAAATACATGTTTCTACAATACTGCAATGTCACTGACCAATTGCAGAAATAAACATATAGACAGATACAGAACCAAATGCTATTAACTATTTACTATAGTAGTAAAAAAAACCATCTTAGTTCTTGGTGGGCTTAATACCAAGGATGGCGTTACCAAGGTAGTAGAATGGGACACCGATGCAGGTGACGGTGAACAGACCGTAGAAGGGGTAGACGATGAGCTTGGAGCGGGGGTGCTAAATACGCGTTAGCCGGTGACTCGCTGGAATTTGCGATAGACTTACTCTCAACCAGAGAGGAACGTGCTGGTTGTTCTGGTAGAATCTCTGGTAGTCGATAACGTGGTTCTTAGGCTATATCAAAGTTAGTATTTTCATTTCGAACCGATTTCATTTCCATCTTGCTTCAAAGGTCCTCAGGCTGGGGGATGCGTGGAAATGAGACCCTTAAGCTGTATATTATCACGGCGAGTACGTGCTGGCTCGAGGTTTATTTGATCCATGGATCCTCCAGATGTTGACCAATCATCGCCGTTTGAAAGCACCTCTTCCACTGGTGCATCTCCCTTCGCGCACTCTGTCACCTCAAGTGCCTGTCGGTATAATTGAAAGCAGTAGAATAGAAAGAAACAAAACCACGTACCATTGTGAATGAATTTCTTCGGGGGAATAGTGAGTCTGGGGGACAAGGAGAAAGGGAAAAGAAGGAGAAGAGAAGAGAGAAAAAGGAAAACCCAAAACTCGTGGATGGAAATTTTGGGTGGTGTGGTTTTTTTTTGTTCTCTGGCGCTGAAGTTCCATCCAATGAGAGCAGTGGAATATCAAGAAATAGTCATGTGATATACCCTTACCCTATAAATACCTCGAGCCGGTACCGAGAAAGAATAAAATGGGACTTGAAACTTACAACTTAGTGCCTTTGGGATAAGGCTTGAGCTTTATACTTCAGATCATAGTATTCATACTGGATTATGTAGGGCTGATAGACGACTATGTATTCATAGAGGCTACTCCGAGGCCCTTTAACTACCTCTGTAGGTAGAGTAGCTGTAGTTGGAAAGAAGCAATGGCACATGGTAGTGCGCATCTACATCCTCCTCCACAATGAACTGGATTTCAACGCCAGGGAAGAAGGTGCGTCCTGCTCTCGTTCCCTCGGTTCCATTCTGCGCCGCCAGCTTTTGAAAGTATGGAAGGGTTTCGAATTTGATCTGGTAGATACCGGGTGTCACGGAGAAGGTGTGGGTGTTATCGCCGGTGGAGGGGCTCGTCCAGCGGGCTACGCGGCCGTCATTGTCGGTGAGGGCGGTGCCGATCACGGAGGGCGTTGTGAGTGGGGTGGGACCAGACGAAAGCTGGAGGAGCGTGCAGCGGACGTCGCGGGCTGGGAGGCCGACCGTTGTGTCGAGAATGTGACAGGTGATGGGGTGGCGGGACATTGCAGGTTGGACTTTTGTGTAGTGAGAGCGAAAGGAAGAGAAAGAAGAGACGACGGGAGGCAGTTGTGGAGGGAGCGAGAGGTTTTTATCAATTGCGGTTGAAAGAGAGGGCTTGTCGGACATGTCCGTACTGGATCAAAAATCTTGCCCTAGCCGCGGTTGGGAGAAACGCACAAGTTCATCAACAAGGCTTGTTCGAATACCTACATCGACAGAATGCGGGTTGAAGCTGTTGAGATAGTTCCTTGACTTTCCACTACTTTACTTCGACTTTCCTTGCACCTAGTTTGCGACCAGCGTATATTTACTTTACCAGCCTGGCCGGGTAGCGTCAGTCCTTTCAGCGCCATACCGGTTGAGCTCCTTTTCCTACTCTTGAAAACCTAACAAACGACCCCTTATGCCGCCGCCCAATGAACCATGACTTGTACTACCACGAATGCCATTTTGGCTCGTCTTTCACATATGGTAAATGGGTACCCATGCTATGTGCTGACGTTCAGCATTTGAGACCGTTCAAAGAGATCTACAAGCGCGACGCACAGGAAGGTTTTACAATTGCCAAATCAAATGGACCATTTTTTTTTCGAAACCACCCGATCGATTATGTGACCATAGTGGGATGTGTCCGGAGCGTCGTGGAAATAGATATAGAGGGGTCTAAGGGTAAGACAGTTTTGATTATTCACAGTATGTCACAGAATCTTGAATTTTTTTGTTTGATGGATTATGGCAAGACTAACTAATGGGACAGTTGATGACGGCTCGGGGGTGAGCATTAAGTGCACCAAGTTCACGTTCAAGAACGCACACAGGTCTCAGTATCTAATGAACAAGGTCTTTGAAATCCAAGGCTATATTGTGCACCATGAAACGTTTGGACGTGAGATCAGGATTATACAGCTCAACTCTGTCGTCTCTCAAGCATCCGAACTCGACGCTTGGGCAGAGGCAATCAAGCTTAGGCGTGAGGTTCTCTCTAAACATTGGAATTATGGAGACAGCCAGAGCGAAATACTGACGAGCAAGCCGGGGTTGAGCGGGGGGAGCAGGACATCGGAGCCGCTGCGTCGGCGGACCACCTTCTCCCAAGAGCAGGAAATGGTTTGGCGCTTGGGCTCACTTGCACCGTTAAACCAACCACCAGAACTCTTCTGCTCCTTTGACCGCCCTGCGAACGTCTCTCTTGACAAGACTAATATCGTTGAAACTAGCAAAGGGATTACCATGTCACAAGTTCGCAACATGAAACCAATACTCTCGAATCCACGTCCATATCACAGAGAGCCTGCACTATTAGCACCAGCTCCATCAAAGCACCAGTTGGCGAAGCCAATTAATTACCAGGATAAACCTTCACCGACCGCGGTGTTTGTAAATCTCAACACTGTCTTCTACGGTGATTCATATCGAGAGCTGCTTCCGCCACTGACTCACAAGATCCCACGCAGGTACGATCAACCCCGACGAACACTCTCCACCCACAGAATCTGCACTAAACAATAGCATATTTCCCATTTATTCACTTAACTTGACGATTTGTTTTCTTTTCCTTGTTTTGTTTTTATTCCAGATCAATTCTACTACATTTTTTGCTCCGCAAACTTGAGGCTCATCTCGACACCTGCTCGCACGTAGCCGCACTTTTCGTAGAAGGCAACGTTGTGGTCGCTGCAATCCAAAATCACCTTGTATGCCCCCTGTTGTTTGCCAATGGCAGTAAGGGCTTTGATCAGGCGCAGGCCGAGCTTCTTGCCCTGCTGAGACTTGTTCACCGCAATGTCCTCGATATGACCCACCAGGCCACACTCGTGGATGAGCTTGCGCTCAATGAGAACTGTTCCAACTGCAACAACATTTTGGGCAGTATCAGTAATGACTAAGGTAAAGTACTGGTCATTGTTCTTTTTCCAGTAGTTGAATTGCTCGGTCCAGCGTTCGAGTGAAATATCGCCAACTGTAGTGAGGACGCGTAGGCAGTCCAAGACGCCCTTGTTGTAGTCATCGAGGGCAATGGGGCGGATAGAGTAGCCCTCTGGCATATCACTGGCAGCGGACTCAGGAATGAGCTGAGGATCGAATAACAAGTCGGGGACGCTGGAGACAAGCATTGTGAAAGTTGTTGACTGAAGTATTGACAAGTGGTGAGGTTTGTTGTTTTGTTCTTAATTTAGGTAACCCAAAATAGTAAAATTGATTTAGGTAAGCCGAGGCTGGGACAGCGCGGCGAGTGCACCAAATTGTTTTATCGCCATGAAGTAACTGAGGCGATTGCCACGAAGCACATAACTCGATTAATATGAGATCGCATGGTTAGCGTCGAATTCTGGAGGTTGCACACTGCGTGGGAAATTTGAATAGCATTGAGAGACGCCTGTAGCCTCCTCATTGCGAGTCTAGTGTTTGTCTTCCTAACGAGCTACTACTAAGGCCTAGCCAGCCGCTACTTGTGCCAGCTTAGCGTCTTGATAGCTATGGAAGTGTCCGGCATTTTGAAAAACTTGAATGCGATGAAATTGCCGCTGAAATTAAAAGTCAATCTTGCCAGTCTTATGGTTGTTCGTTTGAGATACTCTCCATATGCTACCAGCCTGAAGCTTTGAATGGGACTCTACTATGCCGCTATAGCGAATTATCTTTCTCGATTCAACGCAAGGGCCATGAACTTGGTGAACGAGACCGTCACCGCCAATTTTTGCTGACGCTATGAAGCTTGAAATTTCTCCAGAAGACTTGTAAAAGATGATATATAGCCTCGCTCTAGTATAGTACTTAGACAGTATTTCCCTGTTTATTATTGTCATTACGTCCACCTTGGCATTTTCTCCCACAAGCCTGAGTTTCAAAATGCCAGTGATCCAATTCAAAATGATCCACTCCTTACTACAACACCACGCAACACCTATTGACTAGGTGAAAATTATAATAGTGGCTCCCAGCAATGCCGACACCTCTATCTCACAGGATCCAAAGACGGAAAACCAAGCTGGCCTTGTTTTTGGCGGTTGTGGTCCTGATATGTCTTTACTACAACCACAGTAGTTCGGATATAGTGACACCGAAGACGAGAACTCCAAGTTTTGTCAACACTAAAGAGTGGGATTCGCCAACGAAGCTCGTCAACGCCCCTCAGAAACCAATACTGGAACCGGCACCAATACCTCCAGCTGCAAAGAGCGAAAGTATAGCTGAGGTTCATTCTACCACTGCAAAACTAGGCTCTACGATCCAATCGTCTAAACCACCCTTACCTCGTCTACCCCCCCAAAAGTCTCCACAACCCGGTCAAGCACAAGTGCAGAAGAAATTACCGCCAAAGCAGCTTGATGACAAGGATGTGTTTCACAAGTACTCAGATGATGAGTATGCCAGTATGGAGATTATCCTAGCAACTGTGGGAGGGACTCGGTTGGACGGCAAGGGTAGTATGAAATTACTGGATCCCGTTGACCCTTTACCACGTAAGCCAAAGTTTCCTGTGGACAAGATTAAACCGCTTCCAGGACCAGAGGCCGCCAAGAAGATCCCACGAGTTCAAACAGAAAGGGTGAATGAGACCCCCGATCAGAAGAAAGCCAGACTACAGAGATTGAACAAGGTGAAAGAGACCTTTTTGATTTCGTGGAACCAATACAAGAAATACGCATGGGGACGTGACGAAGTTCGTCCGGTCTCGAATGAAGGGTTTGACCCTTTCGCAGGCTGGGCTGCGACCCTGGTAGACGCTCTTGATACCTTACTTATAATGGGCCTTGAGAAGGAGTTCCAGGAAGCCTTGCAAGTAGTCAAGAACATTGACTTTTCTGTGACGTTTCGGCACGACATTCCTTTATTTGAAACTGTGATCCGGTACCTTGGTGGACTGCTAGCTGCTTACGACTTGTCAAGAGAACCGATCCTACTAAAGAAAGCTGTGCAGCTTGGTGACAATCTCATGGGCGCATTTGACACACCCAACCATATGCCGTTGGTGAACTATCAATGGTCGCGAGAATTCCAAAAGTACCGGTTCAGGGCAAGTTCACAAACGTCTTTTGCAGAGCTAGGCTCTCTTTCGGTAGAGTTTACGCGCCTGGCACAATTAACTCACAACCATACCTATTTTGATGCAGTTGATAGAATTACTACAGCCTTGTATGAAGCAGCACCCAGAACAGGCATACCCTATTTGTTCTCGCCATATTTGGACGCTAGCGGGTGTAAGTTGAGCACTTGGCTGAAACAACCATCTACAAATGAAGGTGAGGAAGCTGAGACTAATAAAGTACCTCAACATGTTGAAAAAACTGCTCCTTTGAAGGAAAAACCCATAGTTATTCTGCAGGCCGAGGATGGAAATGGAGAAACAGAAGAAGAAAGACAAGCAAAGGTTTTAGAAAGCGCTTTCGGGGCAGCCAACGAAGATCTTATGGATTTAGGACCTATTGACATCGATATTGAAGACACTGAACATATTGAAGACATTAAAGACATTGGAGATCCTGATGAAGGCTCTGAAGCAGTACTCGAAGGTGCAGACTTTTATCCTAAAGCACCGGACACCATTCGTGAAAACGAGGAAGAAGAAAATGTTGAAGAAAGAGAGCCGCTGACTGATTTGGAAACTACGATTGCAACCTCTAAGCTTTCTAAACGCTCAGAAGACGGACAATCTAAGCCGAAAGGCTATCGCCCTGTCATTAAAGCATTTGGGCCAAGTCAGTCTGGCATTTTGAACTGCACAGATGCTTCGAGTATCTATTCACTTCCCTCGTACGTTCATCGGTTCACAATGGGAGGCCTCACTGACAGTGCGTATGAGTACTATGTGAAGGAATATCTTCTTTTGAATGGAGCAGATGAACGGTATGAAGAGCTTTATACCAAGATGGTTGAGGCAACAAACAGACACCTCATCTTCCGCCCCTTGGCTGAAGGCGATCCAGACATTTTGATGGTAGGCAATGCGATAAAGTACAGTTCATCGTTTGTTCAAAAGGACAATGAGGTCTCGCACCTGGCATGCTTTATCGGAGGCATGTACGCCCTAGGCGGTAAAGTGTTCAACCGGCCCGAGGATATTGAAATGGCGTCCAAGCTGACCGAAGGCTGTGTGTGGGCATACAATGCAACCCGGAGCGGTGTCATGCCCGAAAGCTTCAACGTGCGGCGGTGCCCAACTCGCCTGTCAACCGAGACGGAAGATCCCGTCTGTCACTTTGACTTTGAGACCGTGGCTACCGAGTTTAAGGTGCGCGAAGATCTTCTTGCGCAGGACATGAAATTGACAGGTGAAATGGCAGACACAGAGAGGCTCTCGCCTTCGACATCGGCGTTTCATCCAACGGAAGACCTAGTTGAGGATGGCGAAGGAGGGTACCGATGGCCTGTAGGTCGGGCCTATGACATGCCACGGTCGTTCACGCGCATGGACTCGCGGTACCTTCTTCTACCCGAAGCGCTTGAAAGCGTGTTTTACATGTACAGAGTCACAGGCGACTCGGTGTGGCAGGATCGAGGGTGGACCATGTTTTCCAACATCCTACAATTGACACAGGTAGTACGCGATGATAATGACTCGGACGAGGTCTCTGGGTTTTCTGCCGTGGGCGACGTGACCGACAACACAGGAACACCCAACAACCTGCTAGACGAGGCCGAGAGTTTTTGGATGGCCGAGACGTTGAAGTACGTGTACCTCTTGTTTAGCGAGCCGGACGTGATTAGCTTGGATGAGTATGTTTTTAATACAGAGGCCCATCCGATGAGAAGACCCACTGCTGCTGGCACCAAGTAAAGGTCTATATGATAAGAAAGAAACAGTAATTACTAGACAGTATAGTTCTTAGTATGCATGAATACAAATGTTGATAAGAAGAACAAATTATTATTATTATTATTTGTTATATGTCAACTGCGGTTTACGTACTCTATAGACGTTAGCAGCCAGCCAGGATACCCGGGGGACCCGAGTCCATTAGCGGTGGTGCTGATTGTCTAAATGGCCTAGACTGTCTAGACAAATCAAACAAACTGTTAGACTAGATCAAGGGATACACGTTTGCTTGACTTGTTACAAATTTTATATTAGCAGACAATAAGAATCCAGACTTCAGGAACTCTCCTCTGTAAGCTCTATAGCTCATTTAATTAAGGTGTTAATTATGATTGACGCTAGTAAATTTAAAGCCAGCTAAACGGGAAAAGGAATACGTCCTTATAATGTGCTACTGCAGTAGTAGACCGATCTCTAGTTTTATGTATTTAATTTTTGTTATTACGCTTTCTTTTTACTATCATTATTGTTACATATTAACTTATGAGAAATCTAGAGTCAATCGGATGTTTAGCAGCCGGCCAAGATGCCCAAGGCCCCGGATTGGAGCTTGATTGTTAGTGGCGCTGTTGGGTCTACAGTTAGCTTATATATTTTCTCCCCCTTTCTTCAAGTTATTCTTATGATCGTGAGAGCTTAGATTGAGGGTAGCTAGAGGCACCACCTCTCACTTAATCTTGACCCTTGCAAAATATTTCTTAATAAAGGAATGCGTCAAGCTAGCACCGGAAATTCTATTTTATGTTTGTTTATCATTCTTATGATTGATGGTATAAATTTGATTTATATTTCTCATTTGGAGTATCATAGCTGATTGATCGGGCAAAAATACACCTAGCTATCTACGCATATAGTTCAGACTTCACTAGATGATGACAATAAGCTTTAGACCGGGTTGATACGTGATCGATGATGATGGTAGATCTGTTTATTGTCCCGTTTTGAGTGGATACATCTTGGTTATTGGTTATTGTCGCGTATCAATATGGATCAGCTACTCGCCTTGCTATTAGTGTTTGACACTCAAAGCCTCTAGAGACCCTCTGGAATTTACATGAACTTGGACTCAATAGACTATAAACTACGGACGTATACGCGTGTTTGTGTTTGATCAATGCCTCGCTTTGTCGTTCAGGCGGCATCAAACTTCGATACGAGGTTTACAGTTCGTCTGTAAAGGGCTTCAAACGCACTTGAATTAGGTGCAAACATTTCAGTAAATGATGGGCGCTTGGTTTCGTTCTCATTGAAGAAACCGACGAACTTCTTTTGAAAAATAAGAACAATTAATGAGTACCTAGAGCACTCAAGCTATAGCGCTCGTGAAACATCTTTTCTTCTTTGCCAAGCGTGGCAGGGTTGCCTTGCATATATTTTTTGGGTAGAAAGTTTTTGGAGACGGTCACTGCTTTTCACCATCGACATCACTGGTCAGAATCGATGAACTTTGAACTTCAAATGTTGCCCGCGTCCTGCCTACCTGCAGGTTTGAGATGATCATAATAAAGTGTTCCAAGTTCGACTGTATGGGGGATCCAATTGGGCCCAGTTGAGTTCAAAACTGTCTCTGTTACTCTGTTTGCATTCTGAGAAAATCAAAAATGGCAGTCAGAGATGCGAAACATTGCAGCTGCCGATTCCCACCGAGCGCTGGAACCGCTGGAACCGCTGGAACGGTACCGCTGGAACCGCCTTGAGAGAAAAAAGAGAAGAGGCGTGGAGGAACAAACGTACGCGTACGCTGCTAGTGTTCGAAATTGGTGGTCTTTGGTGATGGGATCATGAAAGAGAGGCCCCCTGTGGTGATATCCACTGTTTTTGACCGACTCAAGGGCCCCTTCATTTCGTTCCGTGCCGACTGCAGGGTGTGGTAATTGAAGTAGACAGTAAACAGAGTAGACCGATCCCGATGGAGTAGACAGCGTGGACAGAGTGGCCAGTGTGGAGTTTTTGAGAGCTTCGTTCTCTTCTTGATGTACGTCCAGATGGGATCCGTACGTTATCCACCACCTGAGTACGCAATCCTAAGCATGCCAGCCGGCGCAGTCGATGGCTGGCGCAGTGGGAGGCCCTTGGAAGGCACGAAGATGGCACAGGCCAGCTACGCACCACACTGACACAATGACTATCGCCTTTCCTCTTCACGCGCTCCCATTCCAGCGCTATGGAGAGCCTCCTTCACTCTTTGGCCGTCGACCACACACACAAAAATAAAACCGAAATAATAAAACAAAAAAAACAAAAAAAACAAAAAACAAAAAAACAAAAAAACAAAAAAAATTTCCATTCCACTACCAGCCGCCACACCGCCTAACACCTTCCATCAAGCCTTCTTTTTCTTTCTTCCTCTCTTCTGTCAACGTTTCTTCTCTTCCATCTTCTTCAACCTCTTCCTCCACCACCACCAACTGATACCAATACTTGCCACTGCGTTGCCTTCAGTCGTTTCGCTACATTTCGTGTTTGCTCTTCTCCCCTACGGTTGCTCACATTGCTAAACACACCTACACTCCTTCATCGCAGTTGAGCAACATTCCAGAACTGTCTCCTTCCCCGAAACGCCATCTGTTCAACTATCTCCGCTCTTTTTACTCCACGAACAAAAATTAAAAGCACCTGCCAGCCGTTCTCACACCCGCTTACACATTTCTGTCAATAACCCCTTTGCTCGTGGCCTTTGAATGAACTGAAAAACCTCGCAACTCACAACCCATCATTTAAATTGAGGAGCTTTTTAACACCATGTCTGCTCCGACCATGCCTGCTAACATCGGGCCTGGCGGCATGCCTGTTTCCCGCCGCCAAATGTTTGACGACATGCTAATACCTGAAGAAGAACCTATTTCCTCTCCAGTCTATCGTAACAACCCACCGATGCCACAAGGAGGTCCTCAATATTCACCACAACAAAATTTCAGACAATCTGGCGGTAGCGTCAACAGTAACTTCAACAGACCTCCCTCACGCTCTTCCTCTGGCATGTCTGTAGGCCCCTATGGCCCCGGTCCAGGTATGGGATATCCACCACCGCAACAACAACAGCAACAATTTCAGAACTATAAGCCGCCTAATATTACCAGACCCTCATCCCGTGCATCGACCTCCGGTGCAAGTGTAAAATCCGGCTTTTTCGGCGGTAGAAAAAAGAACAAGGCGGCGAAAGATTTCGATGAGGATTTTGGTGAAGAAACTGGTGGTGATGAAGGATTTGACAGCATGGGAACAGATACGATCAACATGAAACAACTGGCTGGCCTTATGGATCGTGATCGATATCCGACAATGGGCGGCAGTGACCCCAACCAGGGCCGCACCATGTCTCTCACAAATACCTTCGACACCACTCCCATCATTCCAACTCTCGGAGCCGTCTCCCAAGATGGCGCATATCGCAAAAATCTCATCTCCCGAAATCAGAAACTAAGAGCCGATGAATATAACCCATCCATGATGAACCCTGCCTATGGACCACCAGGTGGACCTGGACCATATGGCATGCGCTCGCCTACCGGTTCTATGCAAGGTGGCCGCCCTATGTCTCCTCAAGAAGCAATGAGATTACGCTCCATGAGTAATGCCAGTTACGGCAGACCCCCTGGGCCAGAATATAATTACGCAATGCCGCCAGCAGGCCCTGGAGCCACCAGTCCACAGGGAAGAAGCATGTCCTTGGGCGGATATTCAAGAGGGCCTCCTCCTAACATGATGGGTGTGATGCAAGGTGCCCAGGGAGGTCCTGGATACGGGATGCGACCACCCATTCGCAAATCATTACCCAATGGTCCCGGTCCAAATAACATGCCCCTTAACGGTGCTCCTCCAAATGGGATTGTTCCAAATGGTATCTCTCACAATGGCGTTCCTCCAGTTCCTCAGCATGGCAGTCCTACAAATGGAATGAAAGCCGCACCGAATGGAGTGTCCAGTCAAGTTAGCTTACCAAACGGCCTTCCCAAGGAGATACCTCCTGCTCATTCAAGAAGTTCTAGTAAATCCAGCTCACCTTCGCCCGCCGCCAACAGCATGTCACGCCCTAATAGTCAAGCATTATCCGCGTCTTCTAGCGTGCCAGATCCACTTCCGACGGGAAAACCTGAATTATTGAATTCCTCTCTTATTAAGCCTGAGCCCATTGTTGCCAAAGGAGTTGTCCACGAAGAAACCCAACCATTAGAAAACTACAATGAAAGCGCCCAACGACAACCCGAGGCTGGAACTCTCAACACTCCTGCGTCATCACTCGACGCAGACAAAATCTCGAAAACTAATGCAACTCATCTCGCTAAGGCGTCCCCTATTATTACCAGAGGCGTGTCCCCGATCCCCGAAATTAAGCCCAAAGTTGAGTCAGTGGAAAGAGCCACTTCTCCAGTTCCAATTGCACCCATAATCCAGTATCAAGAGAAAATTGTTGAGCGGGTTGTTCCTATGCCTGCTCCAGCTGCAAGCCATCAACCCTCAGCAGAGACCGTCCAACTTATGGACGAACTAAAACAGAAAAACATGCACTTACTGGATGAAGTCAGATTGGTTACGAGCGAACTTGCGGACAGCATCAGAAGAGAACTGGGCTTGAGTGATGATCCTTCACTGTCTACGGCTGGCGATCTGCCTTCGCCTGCATTGGCATCATCAGATATCGAAGATCTCAGCATGAACCACCGAGAGCGAGCCACGTTAGTCCTACGTTTGCAGACCCAGCTGGATGTTGAGCGACGTAAACGTTTGATTGCCGAAGACAAATTACATTCACTTGATAGTGGAGACGTTCACATCCAAGAAGTTCAATCGCTCTATAATGTAACTGAACTTAACGCCAAACTTGCAAATTCAGAACGCACCTTGTCCAACAAGGAGTTTGAGAACGAAACTCTTCGCGAAGAATTGAAGGAAATGAATGAAAAATTCGAAGAACTGTCTAAGGAGACGACGGCACTCAAAACTGGGAAGACAGAGCTCAATAGGGACCTTGAACTGTTAACTGCTGCTGGCAACCCAGTGGAGCTACTTCAAAGTATCGATGAGCTCAAGGTGGAAAATAAGAAGCTGACAAGCATTATTGAAGAAAACTCGAGTCGTGGACCTCTTGGCGAAAAAATCAAGGCCATTGAGTCTCAGCGCGATGCCCTTCGCGAGGCTCTGAGGAGTCTGCGCGAACGTAAGGACCATGAGATTAGACAATATGCTGAACGTGTTCGCCAGCTTGACAGCAAACTTGAGAAAGAGCGACTTGTCAACAGTCAAATCCAACGCAAGTATGTTCAAAACCAAGCCCGCACCCCAAGTGCAACTCCTACGTCTGCTGTCTACGGAGTTGGAGTCATGCCCTCTCCCGTCATGGACTCGTTCAACCTCCAACTGCCTAAACGTCGCGGCGCCAATTCTCTGGCCATTCCTGGTAATGACCTTTTAGAGCCTGATTCTCCTGCTCGCAGTATCTCTCCTGTTAGCCGTCAGGGCTCTCCATCACCAGCCTTCAGCGTCAGCTCTGAGCCGTCGTGGAAGGACAACCATCATTCCCATCGTGAACAGCTCCCTGGAACTAAATTCGGCCACAGCGCAGGCAATTCGTCACTGGGATCAATCTACAGTTACTCAAGCGCTTCGCCGGTGTATAACATTAACAGCAGTGCTACGTTAAGCTTGCCTAATGGAAGAAGTGAACAGATCCCTCTGTCACTCGGTAACGGCATCTAAAGATTCAAATACATGTCAATGGGTTGACGCTGCTCCATTTTTTTCTTTTTTTTTTTTTTTTACAAAAAGATGCTATTTATTTTTGTTTATTTGTTTGTTATTGTATGTGATTCATTGTTCAAAAGTAACCGAGGGCGAGACTAGTATATATGGCAACGGTTTATATTTTTATATTATTGTTATTCTTGTTAAATATCAACTAGAGGTTTATATTCTACCAGACGTTTTAACATTCAAGATCTCCGAGAAATTGGAGTTCGCTCTGATGTCTAATCGACTTAGATAACCTTTTCATTATCTGGAGCGAACGAGCTACAACATGTTTGGACATATTCTATGTGTACGTGAATGGTTCTAGCAATGGGTTGAGACTCCAAGTACTATCACTGCAGAGGAACCCTAGGGCCACCACACGTAAGGCTGAGATGAACAGCAAATGCACAAATCGATCCTCTTCTCCGTCAACCACAACACTGCGAATGTGATTGCTCAACTGTGACGGAAAAATAGCAGACATCCCTGGGAATCGCTTGTGCACCGGCATATTTATATTTATATCCTGCAATTTCCCTCTTTTTCTTCTTTTTTCTTTCTTTCTTTCTTTCTCTCAAACTCACAATACAGAACAAGGTTTCCTGTTTGACGATACCCACATTTCTCTCACCTCTCGAAAATATAATTACCCGCCTGGATCTTGCCAGCCGGTTCTACCTACTCTCTTTTTTTTTTCAATCTCGCAGATCTGAATCTGCCAAATCACTGAAATTTTAAACCCTGGCCGTTTGTTCCAAGTGATTTTGCGTCTTCATCCCCTGGTCACTTTTCAAAGTATGAACAACCTATTTCTAATTGTCAATTTAAGGTTCCTGAAAAAAAAAAAAATGCCACACATAAGTTGTAACTTTTCTTCTTCAACATACTTGTCGCCTTCTTTTTTCATCACCGCAAACGGGGACTAACTAACTTGTCACAGAATACGTGTCGCTTTAAACATGCCGATTGCTGTCAATACTGGCTCTGAAAAAGCTAAGAATAATCTGTCACTCGTTTCCAAGGCCCAACTTCTAGTATTTCAGACTGCTCTTGATGCTCTCTACCTCGGTCTTTCCGTCTATAGCCTTGCTCTCTTAATTTTCCATCGTTTACAGATCTTATGGCTCAAGATTGGCCAAAACAACAACCCCAAGCCTCAACTCATCAACAAAGATATTTCCTCTCTTCCAAAGATTCCACGCCATGTTGCTTCCCTTTTGAACCTGAAGGAAAACCAGAAAGGTGGTGGGCTTGATACCTTACTGGAGCAAGTGGGTGAGCTAGCTTCTTGGTGCTCAGGGGCCGGAATTCCTGCATTAACAATATACGAGCGCCAGGGAGTGCTGAAGGCATTAGATCCTAAGGAGTTTCAACGACGTATTTCGAAAAAGCTTGATCATTATTATGGGGACACACCATCCCCAAGCATCAGAGTCAAAATCCCTCCTCTCACATCCAACGATGCACCACCTACCGAGGAAGCTGCCTTAACCATCACTTTAATTGCGGAAGAAGATGGGCGCCAGTCTCTTGTTGATTTAACTCGAACCCTTGGCGATCTTGCTCTTCAAAAGAAAATTTCACCTAAGGATATCACCATTGCTTCCATCGATGCTGAATTGAAACATATTACTGTCGACGAACCAGATCTTCTCATAGTGTTTGGGCCTGAGCTCGATCTACAAGGGTTCCCTCCCTGGCAGATGCGCTTATCCGAGATTTTTCACCTTCCCGACAACAACGAGGTATCATATCCAGTATTTCTCAAGGGCCTTGAGAAGTATGCTGGTTGCAAAATCAACGTTGGAAGATGATTGTATCTGAAGTATTTATTGCATAGGAATAGAATATTTTGTAATTACAGATTATAACTTATGAACCAAACTAAACTAAAGGTTTACTCTTAAACACCCATGTGCCGGTTGGCCCATCAAAGGAAACAAATTCCTGGTTGGGCATTTTCTTGAGTCTCTGAAGATGCACGTCGTACATTTTGTGCTTAGGGTCCTTGACTGGCTCCCGCTTGTCACGAGACAAAGCCCACACACCCTCCAGCGACAGCTGCGTGTTCACATTAAGCCCTTGGCCAGGAGGAGGCTTCTCGACACCAATGTTATCCGGGTACAGCGCACAGCCTCTTGGCAAGAACACGACGATCCTGTCAAAGATCTCGGTGCTAAAGTTTTTGAAACCTGACAAATCGACGGGGTCCAAGAACTCAATCTGGCCGCATCCCTTGCGGCCGACCTTGAAGTGCGGCACGGCACGAAGCTCCTTGAGCGACATGTGGTTGAGCTTGTCTTCGGAAGGAGACATCCAGTAGCCGTGCTCGTTGACGATCTCATCGTCGGGGATCGTGGGCTCGGCAGGCGCGGGGGCCGACACAGGTGCCAGTTCAGAAGCATCAACAGCAGTAGCAGGAGGAGGAACAGCGCTACCGGAGGCGGTCGTGGTCGCGGGAGTGGAGGAAAGAGCGGATGCAGCTGCCGCAGACGACTCGGCTGGCTTGGCCACAGGTGTGCTTGAGAGCGGTGACCTAGTCGGCACGAACGACGACTTGATGCCATTTGAGAGTGGAGTTTTGGAGGGCGACACCAAGTTGCCGTTGTCATAGCCAGCGCCGTTGGTGGGCGTGGGAGTTGAGGGGACGGACTGAGTAGCAGAGGTCGTAGAGATGTCAGCCAGCAGCTTGGTTCCGTTGGCCGTGGTGTTGGGGTCATGACTATCGTCTTCAGAGCTGTCTGTAAACGAATTAGACGTCCTCTTGCGGTCAATGATGAGTCGACGCACACTTTGTCTGGGCGAAAAGGCATTTGACGACAAAATCAGATCGTCTGCACGGCTGCCAAATAGTGAGTTATTGGGAGAGGTAGTTGCTCCGCTAGTAATTGAAGAAGTGTTGGCAGCGCTTCCGTTGGTGAGTAACTTAGCACCAGGAGATGCGCTTTTATTTGCTCTACGCTGCGGCGAAAACAAAGGCTTGGGCGTCAGTTTGTAGGCTGACACGACTGAGTGCTTCTTGAATCTATCCGGGCTTGCAAGGGGAGGAGCAGCGCTTGGTCCAAAGACAGGGTTGGCAGTGGCTGTAGGAGTAACAGTGAATAGAGGGTTAGCGCCGTATGGGTTTTGGTCAATAGATGCAATCAGGGGAGCGTTCTGTTGCGGTTGAGCCTGGTTACCGCCAAATAACGAGCCCCCGCCCAACGTGTTCTGCTGCTGTGGCTGAGCATTGTTATTGAGACCGCCGCCAAACAAGCCACCACCGGTGTTAGGGGTAGTTGCTGAGTTTCCAAAAAGTCCACCAGGCTTCGAACCAGCGGCACCACCAAAGGAGAAGCCAGACCCTGTCGATGTATTAGTGGCAGCGGTATTGTTATTATTATTGCCTCCAAAAAGTCCACCACCAGTGGATGCACCACCAAAGCCACCTGTGGTATTATTGTTATTGTTGCCGAACAAACCTCCCCCAGTTGTCGTGGAAGCAGCGTTGTTACCAAATAAACCTGTGCCAGTAGAAGCGGTGTTATTGGCCGTATTGTTTCCAAAAAGGCCACCTGTAGTGGCAGCAGGCTTGGCCCCAAATAGACCACCACCGCCAAGGGTGTTGTTGGTCGTAGAAGTATTATTATTGTTTGCGCCAAATCCACCAGTGCTCGAGCCACCAAAGAGACCACCCGAGGAAGCAGTATTATTGGTGGTATTGTTGTTTCCAAATAGGCCGCCAGTAGTAGCAGCGGGCTTTGCACCAAAAAGACCTCCAGTGGTTCCAGTTGAAGTGTTGTTGTTCTGGCCAAACAAACCACCGGTAGTAGCATTGTTGTTCGTGTTGTTGTTTAAACCACCACCAAAAAGACCGCCTCCAGTTGTGCCAGTAGAAGTGGAGTTGTTTTGACCAAAGAGACCACCTGTCGTGTTATTTTGCTGGGGTTGACCAAAGGGCGACGATGTGTTGCTAGTGCTCGCGCCAAACTTGTTAGCTCCAAATCCGCCTCCAAAAGCGTTCGTGGTGTTTGTGTTGTTGTTAGAGCCAAAGGCCGAAGTACTGTTGGTCTGATTTTGACCAAAGGGAGAAGATGTATTGGTCGTGTTGTTAGCTCCAAATAGTCCTCCAGTAGTGTTGTTTGACGTGTTGGTGGACCCAAAGCCTCCGCCGCTTCCAAACCCAAACTTGTTTTGATTATTGTTAGCATCCTGACCAAATGCAGAGGAGCTATTATTGGAGCCAAACGTAGATCCAAATCCGGTGCCGGTGGTAGAGCTCTGACCAAAGATGCCAGAACCAGCAGGCTTGGCTCCAAAAGCAGACGAACCAGAACCAAAAGCCGAGCCACTCGAGCCAAAGGCATTGCCAGTATTAGTGTTGGATTGGCCAAAAGGACTGGAAGTGTTCGTGTTTGTAGTGTTGGAAGCTCCAAATGGGCTCGAACCAAATCCAGTTGAAGGAGTATTGGAAGATGCGCCAAAAGCGCCTCCGCCGAAACCACCTGAGGTAGTGGTGTTGGACGCACCAAACGGAGAGGACGTGTTGTTAGTGGAGCCAAATCCGGTGGATCCAGTTGCACCTGTACCGTATCGTCTATTTTGCTGATAATCCTGGAATCTCAGCTCTTCCACAGACTGGTTCAGGTACTGAGGCATGGCCGTGATGGTTTGAAATGATAAAAGCGTGCCATGAGATGCACCAGGCGAAGTATCCTTCTCAGAGTAAGCTTCAAAAGGAATAGTGGTTCCCTGCACAGGCTGATTTAGAGTCGAAGCGCCAAAAGTGCTGGAAGGAGAGCCAAAGGTCGAAGTTTGATTCGTGTTGGTAGCAGTAGATCCAAAACCGCCAAACGACGTAGCTGGCTTGTTCTGGCCAAACAAACCACCAGACGATGTGCCCGAGTTGAATGATGTGCCGGTCGCAGAGGCAGACCGTCCGAAGGTAGATCCAAAGGAAGATGGCGTGGAGGATCCAAAAGCTGAAGTCGAGTTGTTCGAACCAAAGGCACCAGTGCTGCCCGTGTTGTTGGTGCTCGATTGTCCAAAAGGCGACGAGGTCGTGTTGGTAGAGCCAAATCCAGTAGTAGTTCTGCCAAAAGGCGAGGTATTTGCATTGCTGCTACCAAAGGAGGAGCCAAAGCCCCCCGAGTTGTTGTTTGAACCAAACATGCGAATCCGGTACTTGGTGGTCTGCTGTTAAATTGGTCGAGGTGGAGAGAATTGACCAAAGTCCTAGAAAAAAATACGTGGATTCCAGTAGTAATTTACCAATATGGACGCGATATGGAACTACGGAAAAAAAAACTGGTGTTGGCGGTTCGTGATGAGTTGGTAGGATTGTGGTTTGCCCTACTTGTAAAACAGTGAGGTAAAAAAAAATGATGGCGAAAAAAGCCACTGGTCAGGTGACAGAGACGGTCAGTTTCCAGGGTCATGTGATAAGACAGGGTAACAAATCTCGCGATTTTTAGCGACGTTTTTGGGAATCTAATTTATGACGCGTCGCGAATAAATAAACAACCAGCAGTCCGCTTTTTTTTTATTCCTTCTTATCCCCCAAAACTTTGCAAGCTATATTACAATGGGAATTCATGGTATGGATTTCTACGATTCACTGAGTTGTAAACTAACATTTATAGGACTATACAAACTGCTCTCGGACCATGCTGCTTCGGCGATCTCGACCAGAGAGTTCAAAAACCTTGTCGGACGCAAAGTGGCTATTGTAAGTCCCTATAATCATTTAAAATGTGTTTGATCTAACATTTTTAGGATGCGTAAGTTTATAGTACTGCGGTGTTTTTGCTTATTCTAATGATTTAGATCCATGTCGCTGTACCAATTTTTGATTGCTGTACGCCAGCAAGACGGCCAGCAACTGACAGACGACTCGGGAGAGACCACCTCGCATCTCATTGGAATCTTCTACAGAACGCTTAAAATCATCGACAACGGAATCAAGCCTGTTTATGTGTTTGACGGCAAGCCACCAGAAATGAAGGGCGGCGAGCTGGCCAAGCGTCTTGTGCAGCGTGAAAAGGCGTTAAAGAGTGCTGAAGATTTGAAGGAGACTGGTACAGCCGAAGAGATTAGCAAGTTCGAACGGCGCACTGTTCGTGTTACAAAGGAACAAAACATGGAAGCAAAAAAACTGCTGAAGTTGATGGGCATCCCTTATGTGGATGCACCGGGCGAGGCTGAGGCTCAGTGCGCCGCCCTTGCAAGAGGCAATAAGGTGTTTGCAGCTGCATCTGAGGATATGGATACTCTCACGTTTGGTACGACGACACTGCTAAGACACCTGACGGCCGCCGAGTCGAAGGGCCTACCTATTACTGAAATTCACTTGGAGACCGTTTTGAAATCTCTGGAGCTTTCTCAGGACGAGTTCATTGACTTGTGTATTCTGCTGGGCTGCGATTACTGTGACTCTATCAAGGGCGTTGGCCCTTCAACTGGCCTGAAACTAATCAAGGAACACCGGAGCCTGGAAAAAATTGTCGAGAGCATCCAGGCCAAGCCCGGTTCTAAATACAAGGTACCCGAGGACTGGCCGTTCGCAGAAGCGCGCAAGCTGTTTCAAAAGCCGGACGTCACCGATCCTGCCGAGATAGAACTGAAATGGAGCGAGCCTGACATTGAGGGCCTCGTGGACTTTTTAGTCCGAGAGAAGGGCTTCTCTGAGGAGCGTGTTCGCAAGGCCGCGACTAAATTGCAAGTGAAAAACAAAGCGGCACCGCAGGGTCGTCTGGATGACTTTTTTAAGGTGAAACCGAAAACTGGCCAAGACCTTGCAGCGGCCAACAAGCGCAAGAAGGCTGAAATGGAAGCTGAAAAAGCCAAAAAGAAGATCAAGATTGGCCGACGAAGATGATGATTTATATTTGTGTTTTTTATATGTATTTATTTGTGTGTAACTGATGGACATGGGGGAGAAAAGAACACTTGGATGGCACTTGACTATTGCAGATGACAACAATCGTGCAATAGCGGGGATTTTTAGGCCCATACCAAGCTTGATTGCCGATCGCTACACGTATTCGATGCATTTTTGTATTTCATGCTTGACTTTCACAGTATCACGCCTATATCACGCCTACATGTATATAGCAAAAGAATTAAATGCAAACGCTCTCTTTGGTATTAATCTCTATCACGATTCAAAGAGCCTACTTGCCATTTTAACTATTTCCTCCAGCTTGTCTGCTGACAATGTGTCAGGTGTAGGGCGGGCTTGCAGCATGGCTTCAACATACTTGACTTGGATATCCATATTCATACAGGCTTCCTTCCGTTTTGCTTCCACCTTGAGTTTTTCAACTCTGATGGCATGTTTTTGTTTCAGATCCTCGAGGTGCCGTCGCTGTCGGCGTTTGGAATCCTCGAGCTCGCGCTGTTGCAAAATGCTCAAGTCTTCTAGCTCACGTTGGCACTTTAGGTCCTCTAATTCTAGCTTTTCGTGTGCTTCAAGTGCTCTTAAAGATTGCTCGTTGCTGATCCGCGCTTTTTCTTTGAGTAACTCCAAAATGACACTGGAAGGAGTCTGGTCCTTGAGAGCCGGAGAAGAAGAAGAAGATATAGCACCAACGTCAGAGGATGAGTTAACTGGCTTGTCAGCCCCAGGTGTTGAGACAAGGGTATGATCTTCAGGAACCGCTGGAGGCTCTTCACGAACTATGCCAGTGCTCATATCTTTGACTCCGCTTGACGAATCCTTCTCTACCTCACGCAGAGTGCCCATACCTGTGCGTAGCGTTGATATAGAATGAGCACTACCTTGGGAGCTTGTGGGCATCTCTGTAACTTGTGAGGAAGCATTTTCCGGACAATCGAGTTCCTGCGGAGTGCTCTCCAGAGTCTCTTTGCTAGCATTAAATCCTGCTTTGGCTGATTCCTCATCAGCGATACGGTTCAATCTTTCGTGGTTTTTTCTACTACCATCTTTAGCTGCTGACTCGTTCTCATCAATTGGCATCGCCTCATCGGCGGTATGGTTGTTAGGCTGAATTGATTTCTCAATGATGTTGAAAATAACTTGCGCCGGTACAGTTTCAGTTGCTGAAGAACCGGCTGGAACTGAAGAACCTGCAGCAGCCGGAGATAAGGTGGAAGCTACACCACTATAGTGAACTTCGGAACTCTGAGAAACGGGCGTAGTGAACAATTCGCCATCAGCAGCAGTGATATCGTGTGCAGAAGAGGTACTAGCGTGAGCGTGTCTCTTGTCTTTTTCTGTCCCCACTGGCGATGATCGGGATTTCACAGAATCACTTAAACCCGACTTCGATGTTTCATTAACGCTACTTAGCTCCACGGGTTGGGACGACGTTCGCATAGATACAATGGGGCTGGCCGTGTCAGATGCTTTTAGTTGTTGACTGTATGCTCTATTGGACGAGGCGTGATCCAATTTTGGTCTCTTGGCATCTGTAATTTCATCTTCTATAGACCTTTTCGTTGCCATATTTACAGACTTTCCGGCCACAGGATTCTTAGAAGAGTCGATTTCCACCCTATGATTGGATTTCGCCGATTTAGGTGTCAGATTACCTCCTTCAGACGTGCCTTTCGACAATTCTTCACCACTAGCTTTACTGTTCACATTCGAGGACGTTACATATCGTCTTCGTGGAGTCCCATCAGTTATACCTGGCTCATTAGTAGAAGCTCCTGTACTACTTTCTTCTTTACGCGTAGGCGTGTTATCAGCAGAACTCGATACTGGCGTTTTTGATTTGCGGACTCTGATTGGTAACTTGTTCACGCGGACTGGTTGTTCTGTCGCTGACTCTGTGGAAGACGTTGGTTCTGGTGAAAATTCCGAGGGGCCGACATGGAAAGAGCCTGCTTTAGAACGAGAAATATTGTCGCGAGCTAGCCTAGGAGCCGGGAGGGAGATATCGAAAAGATTAAACGAGGTGGTTCCCAATGATGCTGATGTTGCTGGGAGAGAAGAACTAGGATTAGGAACAACCTTTGCAGGAGAACGTTGGCTCGTAGAGATATCTAAGAAAAAAAGATTAGTATTCTGAGAAATGAAATTCAACGCTGATGGGAATAAGTTCTTTCACTTGTTCTTGGCTCACCTAATGACTGCTCTATACTATTAACACCATGATTCGTTTCATTTATTGATCGAGAAGAGGATGAATGTGTAGCAATAGAAGATTGATATTGATGATTTGATTCAGATCCTACTCTTTGCAAAATGTTTGAGTGACTGCTGGGTTCCGGGAGTATTCTAGTGGAGTTCTGAGCTGGAGCTCGAACAAAAAGCAGATTTTCTTCTGGTCGAGTGGAACTGATAGTACTTGTGTTGAGGTGTGTAACATTTAACGATGCAGGGGGTAAATTAGGAATGGAGCGAGCTGGATTGAACAATGGCTGTGGATTAGAGTTAGGGCCATGCGATACTTGAGATGTGTTTGATCCTAGATGCTGCTGTTGGGGCGCAATACGGCATTCGCTTTCTATGGCCTCCTTCTTGGCCAAATCAAGCACAACTTGATCTGTTTCCTCATCGTCTGACAGCAGATCTCGTTCCATCTTAATCGTGACCGTCAAATCATGTTGGCTGGCAGGGATGCAGGCTTCGGTTTGCTGGCTTATTGGAACTGTGCTAGTTTGATTCGTTGATTTCGGTGAGGCCATGCTCAGCTGGCTACTGTTGGTGGACTTTTCAAGCACATTGCGAGCTCTCTGACTAGATCTGAGATCGGTTAATTCAGGTTGTCGCGTATTCCTGAGTTCAAGATCTAACTCCCGGGGAGTCCTTTGGGGGCTTGAAATGGCAGGCGCTCTGCTGTTTGAAATGCTTCCAATATGAAACTCTCTATTAAAAATCTCAGCTGAGGGTTGTGAAAGCCTGGATGGAGTAGTAATGGATTGTGTTCCTGACTGTTGAAGTGACGAGCGAGTAGTCGCAGGTCGCGACCGCGCAGGACTGACCTGGGAGGGCGGGACATAAAACAAATCCTCAGCCTCCGACTTGATTGCAATTGAAGACCTTTGAGCTGATTCTATGAGTTTCTCCATGCGTAGAAAGTATGGGCACCTCCGCTGTAGAACTAGATGAGATTATTTCAATGTTAGCGGTGGTGTTTCCAATGTTGGGTAGAGGAAAGTCAAGTACGGAAAAAAGTATCATCAGTTTGGGACTTGTCACTCACGCTTTTCTGTTTCGTTACCAGGCTTTTGGAGCTGAAGCCATTTGACCGTCTCTTCGTATTTTCTCTTGATCTGGATCAGGTTACCGCGCAGTTCATCTTCTAAGAGCCTGGGCTCATTTGCAAAACAGTCCCGGAGGATATCTGCGGCTGCGCCTAGCAATGAGTTACCGGGAAGAATATATTTAGGGTTATTACGCTCGATCCATTCCAGGACGGTGTTTGTGTGCGCAATGGTCCATTTGAAAGTCTTTCTCAAGGCATTGAAACTTTGGAGTGTCGGAAACGGGGTGAAACGCGAATTTACTGGCGCATGATTCATTGTTGGGCGTAGGCGTGCCCAAGGCGTGTAGTAGAGGTCTCCTTAAAAAATTTTGGGTATACTCTGAACAACTCAAGGCAAGAATAAGGCTTGAAAAAAAGAGATCAAGTGCTTATAGAGAGAGTGAATAAGAGGTGAAACAAAAAAAGAGACAGGAAGAAGCTGTAACCGATACTTTGTTGCGATGGAGAAAGTTGTAGACTTGAAATTTTTTCCTGGGGATGAATTATTTGCTGGACGTGGTAGCCCTGAGACGGGCCTGTGGTAGCCATGTTGGCGTCCTGCAGCAGCCGTGGAAACAAGACGCAGAGAGTTTCTTTCGGTCAAAAATATGCTACGCTGCGCAATATTGCAACGCTGGAACTTTTACATAGGGGCGCGCGCCATGGGCGGAGTACGTGAGCCAGTACTGGCGCTGCCGTTGCAGTCAACTTTATTTGGTGGCTCCAACTGATTTTACTGCGTCGCCATGCGATCGGTACCACAGCGACGACGCAGCATTACCACAGCGGTAGAACAGTCCGGTAGGTTACCCGGGACTATCGCAGGGCGACGTGGCGTGTGCCCCCCAGCAACCAAAACGTTGTCTGTGGTAGTCCGTTAGTGCTATCGAGATGAATTTGACACTCTAGGCTTGCCGCGTGTTTTGGGTTGAGCGCAAACGTCACATCATGCTTGAAAACATGTACCGTTCGCGCGTGCACTCGCCGTGTCTCCACTGGCAGCTACAGGCCTTTGTTGAGTAGCTATATGACCTTGTGCAAACTCATATCGAACCAACGCTGGCCAAGGCTCAGCATGACCCTGCTGTATAGAGCATACCTGCACAAGTCATCCAGACAAGTTTTTGATCTTCGTCTATCTTTATTTATTACATTGTGCCGCTAGGGCTCTCCCACTATTTCTGAAAAAGCCTTGAAGCTTTGTTTATTTTGGTCATGCCTCGTTTATGTTCCCGTATTTTTTTCACTTCACTCACTACATAGCCGTTCCCTTTTCAAATTGATCATCAAAAACTTACACTTACACCCACACCCACACCCACTCACACTCACACAGAACCAGAAGAATGCCCGCAGTCACGGCCGCATCCAGGAAGAGCTCGGCAGCAGCTGCAGCTGCAGCACCGGATTTTGTTCGTACACCCAAGCTCAAGTATAGAGTGGGCGCGCATGTGGGAACCGCAAAGGGAGTTCAGAACGCAGTAACAAATGCTGTTAACATTGGGTCCGTATTAACTCCCTCTATTTGATTTTGTTTGCATTTACCAGTATTTGGTACTACTTGGGCTTTACGGTTATGGATTGTTGGATTGAAGTGCTGTGGGCCCGGAGGCAGTGAGATCGGGTCATCTCGATGTTCCTACTCCAAGATGCGCCATACATGATCTTTTATCTTCAAGTACTTTCTATGTCTAGTGCATCATTTCAAGAGTTCTATATATTCTAACGGGTTCACTCTCTCAGCTGCAACGCATTTGCTCTTTTTCTGAAAAACCAGCGTCGCTGGACTTCACCGCCTCTCGCCGCAGCGTCAATTACCGCCTTCGCTTCCCAGGTCTCAGAGACCGATATCGATCCCCGCAAACACATCTTACCACACGGCAGCTACCTCATCAACCTCGGCAACCCGGACGCCGCCAAACGTGCGCAGTCTCGGACTACATTCATCGACGACCTGCAGCGCTGCGAGCAGCTGGGCATCGGCCTCTACAACCTGCACCCCGGCAGCACGCTCGGCGAGGACAAGGCAGCGTGCCTGGCACGCATTGCGGATGGCGTGAACGAAGGTATCAAACAGACAAAGTTCGTCAAGGTTGTGCTTGAAAACATGGCCGGCGCTGGCAACGTGGTGGGCGGTGAACTCGAGGACCTGGGGACTGTGATCAAGTTGATTGAAGACAAGTCGCGGGTTGGTGTGTGTATCGACACATGCCACGCCTTTGCGGCGGGCTACGATCTGCGCGACCAACAGACGTTTGACCAGTTCTGGGACGAATTCAACGACAAGATAGGCTACGAGTACCTTGCCGCGATCCATTTGAACGACTCCAAGGCGCCGTTAGGAAGTCACCGCGACTTGCACCAGAACATTGGGTTGGGCTTTTTGGGGCTCGAGTGCTTTCGCCTGATTATGAACAAGCCTGAGTTGGAAGGCCTGCCTTTGATTCTTGAGACGCCCGCAGACGAAAAGGCGGCCCGCGATATTCGAGGGGATGAAATTAAGCTACTGGAATGGTTGACGGGGAAGGCCGGTGACGACAGTGAGGTTTTGGCAAAAGCAGAGGAGCTTAGCGCCCAGGGCGAAAAGGAGCGCAATGAGCATCAGGCCAAGTTTGACAAGAAGAAAGAGGAGAAGAAGCCTGCCAAGCGCCAGAAAAGCATGCTGGATTATGCTGCCTGAGGCTGCCAGCCCTCAATATTGAGAAGCTAAGCTGATCTGGGTTTAGTGTGCACCTTATGGTGTTGATATCCCCCAACATACTGCACGCACTATTTTCCCCATATTTCAACGTTTGGCACCTCCACATAGTGGCCACACAGTCCACACACACCCCACTTCCTTTCCTACGTTCAAAGCTCTTCGAACTGGACATCTGGATGCACTGCTCCACGCAATAGTAGTTGAGAAAAAAAAAATAATGCAATGATACTTATAAGTATGGGACAAAAAACCAAAATACAAGAGAGAAAAAAAAATACAAGAAAATCAGGTTTTTCTGATAGCACTTGAGTGACACATAATGTTTAAGCGGAGAGGTATGGATGCTTTTTTTTCTTTTCGTTTTCGTTTTCCTTTTTTTGTTCGCAAGTATATAAGATGAGGAGCGTCTAGGCCACCCATAAGGGAGGCTCACACGTATAGAAGCGGATGTGAAACTCAAAGACCTATTGTATGCCGGAGACACAATGGTGAAAATGTTTCTCATTCTCATGCCTTGCCTTTTTGTACCTGATGGAGTTCGAGTTTTATGTTATTTTTTATAATCCAAAAACCAAAATATGATTGAGGGACGCAAGTAGACTCCGAGCCCGCCCGAGCCCGGCTCCGACTTGAAAGCTAATAGTCGTTGACCAGTTAGAGAGGTTCCATATCAAATGGAAAGACGATCCAGAGATATCCGGTCAAAGGACTTGTGGCGTTTTCTAGTTGCAGTTAGTAAAAGGTTTAATGCCATAGCTCGGGACAAGACTTACAGAGGCTCTAAGCGGTAGTACTTTTCATGGCCATCGCTCGTGCGACCACCAATCCACCACCTTTCGCCCGGACTTGTTGAATAGTATTGGGCACTCGCCGCAAGATTGGGTGAATGCAAGGGTGGTTGGGCCGGCTGTGATGATGTGTTAGTGTTTGAAGACACACTGTTCCGGCGTTCTGCCGGTCCGTAGAGTTGGGGTTCCGGGGCCTGAGCAGATGGGATTGTAGGAACCGGGCTTTGGCTCCTTACAAAGGTCCCAGTGGATGGGATATCGCGCGACGGCGTTGGCGTAGGCGTTGGAATAGGAGCCACAGAAGCAGTCGCCGAGTCGAGAGAAGGAATGGCGTGAGTCTGGGGCTGGGAGAGACTCGAGAATTGTGTTTGCAAGTAGCCCGGTTGCCTTGTAGTTGTAGATGGGGACGATGTGGAGCTTGTTGAGGATGAGGATGGACCCGCCTTGGATGTGGCCAACTTTGGAGGTGGGTTTCTATTGGAGCTTGCGGGAGAGAGGTTTCCAAAGAGAAAAGAGATGAACGGTTTGCTAGAAGGCATTGTTTGTTGGTTGATAAGGGTTATGAAGAAAAACAAATGGGAAGAGAGGCGAGAAGTTGGAAATATAAAAGGGTAAAAAAGAGTTTGCTCGAACGGAGAGTCTAAGACAGAAAATTTTGTGGGGAGGTGAAGAAATATGGGGTTCACGAATTGATAAGCCCAGAGAAAACAACGTTAGTAGATCCGGTGATGGCAATAGACGGAGTTCGAGCAACGAGCTGGGTATGTATTGGATGAGAGAGCTCGCAAATAAGTGCAACTAGTGGTGATACTTGTGGAGATGTGCTGATTTTCAATGCCGCGTCTGATAACGGCGTGCTGTTAAGCCTGGGAAAGTGTCACGTAAGGCGATAATCGCTTGGGTATCCAAAGAAGGTGAGCGACGGCGAGGTAGGTCTGATCGGTGTCTTTGATAGAAGACGTCAAGATGCGAGGGCGTTGCGAGAGAGTCGGTGAAACGGGTCCGAGGTGGCGGTGGTGGCTAGTGAAAAATAGAAAAACAAGTGCAATATTGTCGTCGTTGTTGCAGATTAGAGAATATGAAGCAGCAGCTGGCCGTGATGATTGCTAGACAGCTGAGATGTGCGTAGGCGTAGAAAACCAGAGGCGTGAGACTGGCGCGAAGTAGGTTGGATGTGTGGCTCTGAGGCTTCTTCCTTCGGGGAATGCGAAAGGCTGCGATGGCGGCGATGGAAGTCGAAAACTTTGGAAGCAACGCAGGAAGGGAAAAAGGAAAAAAGGAAAAAAGGAAAAAAAAAAAGGTGTGCCGTTGTGCAACAATGGTAATGTGATGGTTGGGACAAAACGAAATATTTGCAAAACAAAAAAAAAATAAAAAAAAGGACTCGAGACACGGCTGTGCCTGCGCTACGGTCCTGCCCGAGTGATTATGCGTGTAGCGATTGGATAAAACAATATTACTCATCATTGACACATAATGACAAATATTTGTGACACATACACACGTAATCATGACAAAGCACCATCTGTGTCCTCCGTTAATTGGCGGCCGCTGATTGGCCAGAATGCCTCCGCTAATAGAATTTTGGCCCAAAAGTCACGTCTTTTTTTTCTTCTTGGGCCTTTTGCACAGGCAGTAGAATTTCACAACTTTTCTCCTCCTCCTCCTCCTCCTCCTCCTCCACGCAAACAAACGTCCAAATCCACATCACGACTCCACCAAAAATGTCTGCCAAGGTAAGCTTATGCATCATTGGCCGGAATCACATACTTCGGCCTCATCTTTTCTGACTCCTCGGTACTTGGTGCTAACCGCTTGCTCTTTTCTCTCTTGCAACTCGAACTCTCTCGTCCTATCACAGACGTCAGATTGAGTTGTAGATGGAAAGGCATCTCCATTAGAATTACGTTTCCGCACCTGTCTACAAGACGGTCCCTCACTTCCTCAACTTCACACTGAGCAACACCATCAAGTGGTATGTAAACTCACGCCTCTACCTCTTTGAATGCCGACTATTGAAACTTTCGTTTACTCGACATACCGTTACCCTCATTGTCTTGCGTTCTTTACTAACAGTCCTCTAGGGTTCCTGCTCTTGGCCTCTGGGGAGCTGCTGCCGGCGCTGCTGTTTTCGTCTTTGCCGATTCCATCCCCCGTCTTCAGAGAGACATCTACCAGAAGCTTCCTGTCATCGGTGAAGCTTACGATAGATCTATTCCTGCCTCTGACTCTCCTTTCTAAACGTTTGGGCAATGTCGGTGCTTCATTAATTTACATGGGTTTATAATAGAACTTTTTTTCTCGCATTACTTTTGGGGGTCTTTAGATCATATGTTGGTGTAGATGGAAGGGAAGTGATTGAGTGATTGAGTAGTAAAACAAAAACGTAGAGGATCCTCAGTTCCAGTCGTCGTCTTCGTCGTCGTGGTTCGTAACTCGACTGCCTCGAATCCTGCTTCCTTGCTTGTCGCCAAACGAAACCTGTTTGGCAGAAGGCAGGCTGATTCGACTCAACACACCGCTCTTCAATAGAACTGCCTCCAGCACACCGCGATCCAGCTTGGTCGGCACATTTCCTAGTTCTGCAAATCCCAGTAGCCTTTTCGTCTCTTTGCCATTCACGTACGCAATGACACAGGGTAGGACATGGATGTCCAATTTTACCGTCAGGAACGGCGCGTCCTTGGCCGCAATTCTCACAAACGTCGTGGTGTTGAAATGACGCTCCGCCAGCTCGCTCAGCCTCAAGTCCATGAGCTTGCAGGTTTCGAACCGCTCGTCAAAGAAGTGTACCACGATGTTGGGCATCTGACTGCGTTTTGCCTTGAGCAAGCCCGAGTTTTGCGCCGTGGTCGTTGTCATTTCAAAGAGCTCGGCCTCGCTATTGAGCGTGCGCACGCTGGCCCGCTCAACGTTGGAGTTCGAGGCGGCCATCATCTGCGAAAGCTCCTGCATGCGTTGCGCTCGGTACGCCGAGGAATCTGTGTCGTCGAGCAGGTCGAGAAAGTCCTGATCGTCCCATTCTTCCTTGTCTGAATTAGAGCCGCTGTCATCTTCCCTGGATTTGCGAGATGACAGTAGCGTGTCCTGGTACTTTTCAAGGATCTCGTTGGACATGGTTTCTCCAAAATGTCTCTGCTTTTGATCTGGTGAGAATGCAAGTATTGTGAGGACAATGGAACTTGTTTTGTTTATTCAGATCAACGCGATTCTGTAGGAAGGGGCATACGAGGGACACCAATTTTATACCCAAGGCTGAACATGTCAGACCAGGCAAGGCTGCAAATCTAGTCGAGGAACAAATGCGGGCAGAGTTAAGAAGTGAATGCAATACCGGTGAAAGCGAGTTAAACGGAAAGAGTGAATATGGTCTTGAAGAGGCTGTACCTGGAATTTTATTTTATTTTTATCATGATTGTGAAAGTTTGAACTCACTTCTTAATTAGCGTTATCATATTGATAGCTGACGAACATTGAGACGAGCTCCAGAGATGTCCCTAGATACAAAGGTTTCAAGAAAAAAGCTACAAACATAACTTCACTTGGAACGGTTTATTCAGTAAACTCCTATCTACATGTAACTACACCGTGGAATGTGTTTCTGAACCTCCATCTTAGTCCTGAGTTCCGTACATCTTACACAACTATTGGCAAGCCGTCATACTTCATAAACCTCATTACTAAATTTTTAAAGAAACTAATTCATATTCTACCTTTTGAAAAGATCACTTAAATAGCGTGAAAAGAAACACATTATCCAACCCAGATTCGTACCAACCACACTCAAACTGCTCTCAGTAGCCATCAGTTCAATATAACTGCTACCTTGGCCGTCGTTCTTATCCATACTCTTCCTCAATTGCCCAGAAACGCAGGCTGAATGTTCATCAAACTGGAAAAATCCGGTGCAGCGTTCGTCGCCAGCCTGGCCGACGGTTTACAGCAGCGGCCTCTTCTTCCTCTGTTATCGCTAGCGACTCGAATCCACCTTGTGCTGCTGGTACCGCCGATCCTGGCGCTGCTGCAACCCCTACAGGAGTGTTCACAATGACACCTTCCTGTCCAGACTCAATCTCAGTCTCAGCAATGGTACTTGTACTATTTGGCAAACGCTGTTGTGCGGATGTCTCATTCTGCGGCAGATTTGTTGCTGAAGTTGATCTCTGGTCTTGCGATTCTTCGTCTTCACTGATATGGAACAAACGTCGCCGTATTCGGGATGATGTAGGCGCTGAGTCGTTGGCTTGATTTGCATGCGAGCTTCGTGCCCGCATGCGCATTTCACGTTCCCGTCGCACAGTAGCATTCGTAAGTTGTAGCGAACTGGGGAAGTAGCCCTGAGGTAACGTGCTTGTTTTGCAGAGCGGGCAGAGAGACGATCTGGTTTTGAGGAATGGGTCTATGCACTCGAGGTGGTAAATATGCTTACAAGGGAGCTCGCGGATATTGGTTTCATTTGGCACAAAATCCTCAAGACATATTGGACAGTCAGTTTGAAAGTATCCATCAATTTTGCTAGAGTCTGATTCTTCAGTTTTTGACGAGTTGGTATTTACCGATAACGGCCGAGATTTCCATGATTTGGACTTGTTGGTATTTGGAGTTGAGATTGAAGTCGACGTGAAACGCTGTTCACCGTGTGTATACACATGTACTGGGATTTTGTCTAGCACCTCTTGCGGAACGGTCAGTCGTTTGACGCCTAGTAGTTCGAGGTTCACCTCGCCGGCCAGAATGCGTCGCCGCAGATTTCGCCGACGAACAAACAGAGCCACATTTAAAAACAAACTCAGCAGGATTATAAGCAGTAGCACACCGGCAAGAACACATAGCACAAATATCCATAATCGTGGTAGTCCAGATTTCACATCGCTTTGCACAGCCATACCAATGCGTTCGATAGTATTTGCTATGTCGGTGCTGGGCATGGTGATCGTTGTGTTGGAGACATATTCGCTCATATGCGCAAACGCACTTACACCGGCGTCATTGCTCACGCCCACGATTGTTATTTGCGTGCTTCCCGAAATCATTACACTATTTTGTACAAGCGTATCATTCACAAGTACTAGCAAGCGGGCGTTATCTGCAACGGCTTGCTTAGTGAGGACTGCTGCGCATTCAGCGCTGACGAAAGGCGCAAGCGCAAAGACTGTGCTGTTGGCTGGTATATCGGTCAAGCGCGGTACAACATCTGGGACAATTGAAGTGTTCACGCAGTACGCGTAGCTAGCATCAAGCGTCGGAAGGTAGGTTATTCCCCAGACGTTCAAACCGCCTGCATCCTGGGAGGTCACCGTGATGAGCCGTGAACTCGTATCAACATATTGGTATGTAACAGAATCCTATAAAGTTAGAAAGACTACGGTAAAAACATGGCTAAGACATACCCTGGCAACGTCAGATCCAAGTGTGAAGCCATCCTCGACAGTGAGAAAGTAGAGGCTGAACAAGGACGTCGCTTACAGAGTTAGCATACAGGCGCCAGCACTTCCAGGAAAAGCTTACCAGCCATTTTCAAGGTGCAACAGAATTCTCAACTGCGTTATAGGCATGCAAGGGACGTTGTGAGACCCGTAGAAATGTTGGACGGAGATGGTGGTGAAAGTTAGAAATTTTAAATTAAATGAGGGTCATACGTCGTGGGGATGTCGCTGCCATGCGCATTTCACAGTGGGAATAGTATGTCGCTATCAGGACCACCTCCAACTATGGCCTGCACACTTACCTACACCTACGCCAGTGCCCAGAACCAAAACTGCCTGAGGTATCGAGAGCAGCCCTACTACCGGTATCCTTCGTATCAGTGTCTCTTAGGTCAAGAAACTCTTTTTTCTTTTTCATGCATTGAGTAGAGTAATAAATAACTAATCTCCGTTCCTTCGTACTGGAATCCCTATACCGTGAGCGTCCCCAGGAGATCGCCTAATGCCCGTGTCGTATCTTCTACTAGTGACCTTAGGCTCTGGGCCTGTGTTTTGCTCAACGAGTGTGCCTTAGTCGTGTCGTTAAGCATAGCTAGCGATTCGCTAATCGTTTTATTGCTACTTTGTTAGCGCCCTTTCGTGAAAGCTGAGTGAGTACATACATTTCATTCGAAGTGCTCAGGATGAGCTTGAGCTCCGCAATAATCTGTTTCTCGGTGTCGCTGAGCACGTTGGCCCTGTTTCGACGATGCATGCTGTCGCGTAAAATGTAGATGTGAAAGCTGTAAAATGAAATCGCGAATATCCCACACTTTTTATTGAAAATAATCTACATGTATGTCCAAATCCTGCGACGACCCTATAATGCCAAACAACTACTCCAGCTAAACGTAATGCGACTGGGCATACAGATCCACACCCGGGCCCTTACTCGCTCCTGCAATATCATAAACTCTTAACTCTAAGCTCTCAAACTCCACTGTCGCGACAGCATCAAAGAGCAAGTCTAGCGCAACAGCAAGCCATTCAAATATAGCATACTTGCTGTATGCGCCTGGCACTTGATATAGTCTATGCTGAGTGAAATAGTGAAGCAGTGGAATGAACAGTAAGCAATACCATTTCGCAATCCGTGTCCGGTAAAGATGCGTCTTTTCCTGAGCTTTGCTCTGACTTAGATGAACCATACTCCAGAACCACACAAGCGTCAGAGAGAGGTATGCTGTAAGGAAGATGTCGTGCATATCATGATCATCCACAGAGGGAACATAAATGATTCCACCCACGGCGCATGTTCGTAGAATGCCAGTCACGAAGACCCATTGTGGCACTCGCGAGCTAGGACTACGTATCAATAGATACCATATGATGACGAATGTAATACGGACACCAGAGACCAAGGCTGCCACAAACTGAAAAGCTGAGCGCTCGGGAAAGTAGCTTCCAATCGCAGTCGTGACCGAAGGCATCCTGTTATACGTTAGCGACTTTCGTTGAAGACCGAAATTTTTACACACCATTCCTGGGGATATTTGAACAACTCATTCTCAACAATCAGTTGGTAGTGCATTGCCACGCCGAGTACAAGGGCTATCGTAAAAGCATCTGGGTCGTTAGAAGACTAGCGCAGGGCTAAGCAAGACTACCTACATCCTCCCAGGGCTGTGTGCAACAGAGGAAGCCAGCGCGCATTGATCTAGCAGGTCAGTTGAGTCCCTATAGGTGCCACCCTCTACCTACGCTAAACAGAGGTTTGCCCGTCTCGCTCTCCAGGCTGTTTGGTTTCTCCATGTCGAGTTCGAGTTGGGTGGAGGAGTGAAAAGTTGAGGTGTCCAAATTATCGTCAGCCTCGCCAAAGGAAGGCGCAAGGCTTACTACTTGATGCGAGCAAAACACTTTTTTGTGTATGTAGCAATAAATAAATACTTTCTATCTATACAATTAAGGCTTAGGAGCAGGTAGGAGCTCTGCTGGCAACTCAAAGTTGATTCTCTTCATCTTTGGCAGCGGCCGCCCAAAAGCCTGAGCTGTGCGGCTGGATTTCTTGAGTAGCTCGTCAAATGTCAAGCGATGCTGCCGTTGCCTGCCTGTGAAAAACGAAGTGAACGGTTGGATAGGTATGGTTTTCTTCTCGTAGATGGCCTTCGCGCGTTTGAGTGCCTCCCGCTTGATTTCATTGGCCTTACGCTTGGACTGTAGCGGCAAGGCAGTCTCCTCAATGGGCTCTTCTAGCTTGGGTTTCACCTCAGGCAGGTCGTAGACATACTTGTACTGGTATCTTACACCCGGCACGCTGTCTTCTTCCTCGCAGAAATCATCAACCCCAGGGTCTTCCCTCATCTCCTTCATACGATTCTTTAATTGCTTCTCTCGCTCTCGGGCCTCCTGAGCTCGGCTCAAATACAGCTCCAGCTCGTTAACTGTCCGCCTTTTCTTCTCCTCTAGCTCCACTTTGTTCTTCGGGTCCCGCACTGCGGTCACCGACAATAGTACTTTTTTCCAGTCTGGGCCTGTCAGTTCCTGAAGCAAACCCTTGTAGTTTTCGCGATCACTTGCGTGTTTTTCGCGTTCACTCATTTGAGTACGCTTCTCGGCGCGCTCCATATGTTTGTGATACGCGTCAAATGTACTCGTGAGTAGTGGGTCAGGTGTATTTCGACGGCCCGTAGACACACCTGTATAAGTGAATAGCTCGAACGATGAGGAGTTATCGTGCGTGGGTCTTGCTTTCCTAAGCGCAGCTACTTTACCCTCAGGCCCAGGCGATGTATCAATATCAAGTTTCTCAGTGTATTCCAATGGAACTATAAGGCCATCAGTTAGTACAGATTTTACCTTACCTCAGAGACTCACTGTAGTTCATGTTGTCAAAATCAAATATCAGCTGCCTCCTGCCCATGCTGTCGCGGTCTTGGCTGCGTAGACTCCGCTTCTCGTCTGTAATGCTGTGTGACGGCCGCGACGCGTCGTCACCTAGATGGTTTGCTTTACTAGCATGTCGACTGGCTCGTGCACCATTTTCTTCTGGCGTGCCTGATAATCTCGCGTTGTGCTCGCTACCATTGCTAGGCGGCTTAACTGAAATAGAGTCTATTTGCTCTAGGCTAACTCCGTTCTTCTCCGCTGTGTGAGACTGGCCATTCGTTTCGGTCTCACTCATGCTTATGGTATCGTCTACAGCCTCTATCCGTCGCTTCTCAGGCTCGTTGAGGGTAGAAATCCTGCTGCTGCTGCGTCGAAAAAACAAAGAAGTTGGAAAATTCACATCCTCGTGGAGGTCACCTCCAGAATCACGTGGGAGTTACAGTTGCGATCGTTCGCTGGAAATTAATCCGTTTTCTTCTCTCTCCCCTGCCAAAGTTCCATTACTCCAAGCTTGCCAACTACACTAACGCACTTTGTTCGAAGACCAAAAGCTTTTCGCTATATTTATATACTACTAGTACAAGCTGCTACCGCCTACTATTCTACCTGTATATAGTATTAGAACATTGCTGGCCATTGGATCTGACAACTCACCTTGCAGTGTCTTAAACGTGGAAATTCTATTTTTTCATTGACCTTGTTTCATGACAACTTAAAATCAGTACAAAGTCATATCGCGTTTACTGAAGCAAACTAAGTATTAGAGGAGCCCATACCGTTACCAGTGTCGTCAATTGGCCATAGCCAGGCCTGTAGGCACACCACCAACACCGTCCCCACCCACAATCCACCAATCTGTCGCCGAAGCCACCCTTCTTTTTCAACCACACTCTGAAGAAATAAAAAAATGTCCACGTCGTTTTTCACTTCATCGTTTGCTTCCTACTTATCGGCACACGCACCCAAAAAGTTTCTCATGTTTCTCAGAAAGAAACTCAACTATGTCTACTTTTTCATCCTCGCCTGGCTTGCTCTCGTCTGGTTTGGTGAGCGAACTTATCCCTACTCTGTCTTCCAAAGATGCATCTGGAAATCTTGGGAATCTTGGGACAAAGACGTGCTTCCCACACGTGTTGCATTGATTGCGGACCCGCAAATCATCGACCGTCATACCTATCCAGGCAGAAATACAATTTTCGAGAAAGTTACCGAGTTCGTCACCGATCTCTACCTTCGACGCAACTGGGTTTACATCAATGACATTCTGGATTCGGACGCAAATGTGTTTCTAGGAGACCTTTTTGACGGCGGCCGTGAATGGAAAGACGCTGAATGGTCAGAGGAATATAAGCGTTGGAACAAGATTTTCACAAAGCCACAGTATAAGCGCACCATCATGAGCTTGCCCGGAAATCACGACATTGGATTTGGTGATACTCTGATCTATAGCTCTTATGAGCGGTTCAGCACATATTTTGGTGCCCCTTCTAGTACACATGTCATTGGCAATCACACTTTTGTACTGCTCGATACAATTTCAATGATGAATACTGAAAACGCGACAGTGTACCAAAAGCCTTACGATTTCATCAACGAAATTGTTGCCCAAGAGAACTTTGAGGAATACCCTAGAATCTTATTGTCCCATGTACCGCTTTACCGTGATCCGGCCTTGTCCTGTGGCCCTGATCGCGAGAGCAAAAAGTCCTTGCCGTATGTGCGAGGTATCCAGTATCAAACTATGATATCGCCTGAAGTCAGCGAAACAGTGCTCAAAAGCATCAAGCCCGTAGCTGTATTCAGCGGCGACGACCATGACGCGTGCTATGTCCAACACAATTATACAGTGGGCGACGAGCCAGACCAGCAACCGCTCCATGCTGAAGAGCGTACGGTCAAATCCATCTCCATGGCCATGGGTGTTTTAAAACCCGCTATCCAACTTCTCTCGCTCCACAACCCAGCCAAAAACGATGACCTCCCTACATACCAAACGTCCATCTGCTATATGCCGTCTCCGTTCCATGCTTACCTTCTTTACTTCCTCTTTGGCGGGTTCACGGTCTCCATCGTGCTCATTGTCAACTTCCTCCCCAGTCTCGTACCGGTTTCAGTCCTCAGGTACTTGAGCAAATCCCACGGCTACACGGCACTCCACGATGACGACCACGAGCTAACCGAAAACAAGCCTCGGCGTACCGCGAACTCGTTTGATCTAGAAGACCAGGATTCCCACGACCCGGCTACATTGGAAGAGTTCAAAAAACAGAAGCAGACGACACTGTACCTTGCAGGCCGCGCATTGAGTACGCGCCAGAATTGGAAGGCAATAATAGTAGACTTGGCAATCATCTTTAGTACGGGCTTTGCATTTTATATGTTTTTAAGTTATAGTATTTTCTGGCAGTGACCGAAATATGTTGTTATTTTATTTTTATTCATTCATTCATTCATTCATGTGGTTAAATGGTGAGGAGCTCGAAAGATGACCTAGAAGGTCTTAACCAGTTAAGAAACAATTTATCAGAAAAACAAGCAGATAAATAAATAAAAACTTGAAGTAAATTCGATACATAGAAATACATGTACTACATGTATATACAGTAGTTACATCATAGGATATAACGGAAGTGGGATCGCGACATGCCTTTCAGGTAGGTTGCTAGACATGAAGATTCTGTTAATTCCTGCCGTGAAATAATCCACCCTTCTCACTAAATATTCCCTCACCATGTAAGTCTTGACCTGCGACAGATTGCTACCCCTGATAAGCGACTTGATGGCATCCGGCTGCGCCGTGAAGAGGTTGCTAATGTTGTGCAGAATAGAAAATAGCTCGGACAAGTCGGAGACGGACCACATGTCGATGCTCTCTTGGTAGTGCTGAATGTCCTTGCTCACGACGAGGCCGCCGGGGCTGTTGACGTTGAACCGCTTGAAGTGGTCCAGCAAGAGGTCTTTCAGGTTGCTGCCAACCTCCAGTAAAAAGGCCTCGAGGTTTTCGCTGTCCAAGGCGGCAACGGCCGCGGCGTGGATCTGGCCCAAGAAGTTTGCGACCTCCGTGCATGTCGGCGTGATTTCGACAACATCCGCAGAAGAGTTCGTCGCAAAGGCAGCTGCAGCGGCTGTAGAGTTTTTGGGCAGAAAGTCCTTCTTCTTCTGTTTGGCCAGCAAGAAGGTGAACCGGGCAATACAAAGATCGACGCTATTCTGGGTGATTGTGTTCATCTTGGTTTCACACAATTGCATGAAATCGTTCTGCGCCGAGATCAACGTTTGCCGTAGCGCATTGTTGGCAGCCAGCATTGGAAGAATAACTGTTCGATTCATTGAAGAAATCAGATAAATGAAGCTAGTAGCCTGTCTCACGCTCTTCAAGAACGAAAGGTCTATCGTGTATTTGGGCTCCTGGCCGGTGCTGCTCGCCATTGCCTCATCCAAAATCACGTCCACCACATCGTGCCCAATAGTTTCCAGCAAGAGATGTAGAAATGCCTCTGCATCATTTGGAATCTGCTTGGCTTCTGCCAACTCCAAATCTCTCTTGACACTCTCTGCTGTGTACCTAAGGATATTTTGGATGTCTTCAAGCTTAACGTCTGGTTCAAAGTTATCATGATCTTCCAGATCGGTCAATCTGCTTTGAGAAGAGTTGGTTCGTTCTAAGCGCACGGCTCTCATGAACTGTCCAATACGTCCCTGTCCCTTCTCTTTCTCCCCCGAAGAGTGTGGACGTTCACTATTCGAATGACTAAGATTGACGCTGCTATTACTGCCAGCCATATTATCGCCGGAGGAATGGGAAGTAAATCGGCTCAGAATAGACTGCTCACGGTGCATTTTTTGACTATGGGTACCCGAAAATCGCGTTAATGTCGAGGAAATGATTTCGGTCAAGTTTTTGATTTCAGTTTCAAAGTACTTGCCATTTCCAATGTAGGGAACAAAGATGTCTGCAAAGTTGGCGTCTAAAAGCGCAGCCAGTTCGCCCTCTTCGTCGGTGTTTTGGCCCGCGAAGGTGTCCTTCAGCGACTTGGTCAAGCTGCCAATCTTTGAATAGCACAAATGCAAAGTTCGCATGTATGCTAGTGTAGACTTGCTCTCAGCCAACATCAAATAGGTTTCAACTTGTTGTTGGATTCGCTGGGCAAACACACGCTGAAGAAATACCTTTAGAATCGCCACTGCATTTTTGAAGACTTTCCGGATGATTTCCATCTCAGTGACAACAACCTGTTTAATCTCGTCGACTAGTGCCTGGATGGTATTGTCGAGTTCCACAGAGTCTCCGTCCGGATCGCTCAATTCCGCCCACATCTGTTCGTTTTCGGCGGTCGTCGTGTCCACCAACTTCTCACGAACAATAAAATAATCGTGCTGATTCACAAACATTTGAATTACACTGCTTCCTCCATTAAATTCCGTTAATATATCTGCCGAGTCCTTCATTGCCGCTAAATCTGCCGAACGGTATGCGTTATCAAAATCATTTAGAAGGTCCCGCTCAAGCTTTTCCGCAAACTTGTCAATGCCATCGCGCGCAATGTCCGCATTTGCATAGTAGTCTTGAGGACCCTTCTTAAAGTCAATCTTTTTAGACAGGCTCTGGAGTTGTCGTACCACGTTTGCGCACTGACGGCGCTCCAACGACATGCCTTCCCATAGTTTTTCCAGGTCCAGACACACACCTTTCCTATAGAACCCCAGGTAGCAATTAATCAAAAAAGAGGACTGTACCGATTTTTCATATTGTACCGACAATTTCTCGAGTCGGCTATTCAGAGACGCAGTTGCCGTGAAAGTATCTCCTACAGTGTTGTCGAGGTCCCCGAATTCCTTGAGAACTCCCTAGCAACGGTTAGCTGTGCAGCGGACGCGCTGGTGGCCAACTTACCCCAAAGTTTCGCGATATTTGAATCACATTATGGCAGTGCGCCTTTTCACTTTCCTCGGCTTCCCTGGCTAGCTGCGTTTCTTTCGCAGAGAGTGATGTATGAATGCGCTGCAGCTCGTGCAGCGCTGCTTCAAAAGTTCTGATATAAGGCTTAGGGTCGAGAGCTGAAACAGTTAGCATGCAATATAGTCGGACTATGAGAACATTTATACCTTCAGTTGAGCTAGCGAGTCCTTCATGGTCCTTACTCAACTGTTCGATCAGGTCCTTCACCGAGTACGTTTCCTAGATCGCCGCGTTAGTATTAGTTTTCAGACGCATTTGCAACAATTTCTTACTTTAAAAGTATCCTCGCGTAGTAATTGCCTGCATTCCTCGTCCAGTCCGTACAGACTCATCTTGAACGCTCGGCTCTTTCACTTTGTCTGGGTTGGCTGTGTACCTTGAATCGTTGCCTTTGCCAGTTGTACTGACATAAACCCAATGGGCTAGGGCATTTTTATCTTTCTGGGGCGGTAATGTCGGACTCTATTTCATTCACGACATGACAGTAATGGTAGAAGACTAGCAAGAAAAATTAATAAATAGGTCTCGTAATTTTAAAACATGGAATGGTTTTTATACTTCTTATTCTTGTTATATATCAACTGGATTTTCAATATTCAATCAGACGTTCAAGCAGACAATATCTTTGGTTAATCTTGCCGAGGTTTCTTTACGCCAATATCAAAAATACTATGCCTTTGACGTTTGACAGAGGGCTGGTCTTGTCTGACTGAAGAAGGTATTCTTATCTCGTTTTGAGGAGTTTGCAAAGGGTTTCTATGGGCAGCTGGAGATCCCTCGTACGTCGGATTTTCATTCTGTTCCCGCGGGGGTGGAGGCCTGTGATTAGGGTGTTGCGGGAATGCTGGATGTGAGCTGTATGAATGAAACCGCTCGTGGGGTTGGTACGACTGGTTGAGTTGAGATGTTTGCCCCGCAAGTTGATTTTGATGGTTGGGGTATGTTTGGTGAGCTTGATTATTCTCTGTGGGGTGGGAATTCGGAGAGTGCTGGTGGATTTGCTGATTAGGGAAGTCACTTAAGCTTTTGCGTTTAAGTGGTGAAGTATTCTCATGTCCTGGCTCTCTCATACTAACAGTAGGTGATACAATAGGTTTTGTTTCATTCCAAAGTCCGCCTGGTGCTGATTCATGCACTGAAGGTTGAGTGCTTGCTAATTTTCCGCTTGCAGATGTTCCATTGGATATCATTGATAACCCTGAAATCTCGTCATCACCATCATTGTTCTGGAATTCTTCGGGGTTGAGTGCCTCTGGTGATACTTGCTTCAAGAAGGCACGCGCACGCTCTATATTAGCAGAACTTGGGTCGCTGCCGTCTTCATCAAACCGACTAGCCAAATCAAGTTTCTCGGTCAATACTAGCTTGTCATGCACACGAGATGCTATCCTTGAAATCGGCTTCACAACGTCTTTGCCAGGTTTACTGGGATTAAACTCCCTGCATTTGGATTCAGAAATATTGTAAACTGTTCGCAAGAATGAGCGCAGACACCATGTCATCTGAATTAGGATCGCAGATCGCGCTATTTGAGCCCAGTTTTCAGTTTTCTTCTGAGGGCCATTTCCATTTTGCCGCCTTTCAACTTCTTCGATTGCCAATTCAACTAAGTGTGTCACATTCACACCGGTGCCAGCGATTACCTTATCTAGGCCGTAGAGCACTGTATAAACCTCTTCTTGTGAGTAGAATGGCAACGTAGAAAGCGAGTTAGCCACAAACCCAAGATACTTGATATGATTATCAAGGTCTTGCGCCTTGTCAGTTGGTTTAAAATCAATGGTCTTGGTGACTCCTAGTAAAAACTTTCTTTTGCTGGCTCGGTTGTTCTTCATGAAATGGTAAAAATAAGAAAAATTGTCATACTCTTCGAAAATCCCATCACCCACTAGTCGTTTGCGATAGCTGGCAGCAGCACGAACACCTTCTATATAGCTTCCCTCAATAAGAGATTCGTGTTTTTCATGAAGTTTGGCATGCATGGATTTTGCAACCGTGGATATATCTTTGTGATGAGAGGTCTCAAGCGCAATAATAGTGGCAACGGCGATTCGAGGATTTGCAAAGCCCTGGCGAATGATACGTTCCAAAAGGAGTGTAGCTGTTAGAGCAAAATCATTTTCCCCTGAAGTTGCGAACTCAATAATGTTTTGCAAATAACGCTGCATAAGAGAAGCAGATGCACCATCATTTACAAACTTGTTTGTAACTCCATGGAATACGCCAAGATCGACCTCTTCGGTTGCGTTGGCAGCTTTTGCCGCCGCCATAGCGTTTGCAACGTCCTCTTCGAAAAAGAGAAACTCTATCATCATCTTCATTGTTGTCTCACGTAAGTCGTTATTGTCGCATTTCATGATACCGTCAAGGATTTTGAGCACAGCTTTACTCAAGAACATGAGAGGATGAGTGATACAGATATTGCAAATTGTCCTAATAGCGACCTTTTGAATCGCGGGGGGTAGTGAAGGTTCGCAGAAAATAAGCATTTTTCTTATGATGAGTTCCGCGAGCGAAGTAGCAGGTGACTTCGTTTGGACAGGTGCAAAAACAGCCATGTTTTCCGTGAAATGGCAATGACGGCCAATATTTCCGAGTAGATGAGACAGTTTGATAAGCTTTGGATCACTTGTTGTCAGTGATCCGGTAGAAGCTGCTTTTATATAAGGATTGATGGCTTTCAAACAAGAGAGGCCAACGGTCGCAATTTTTTTAGTGTCTTTTCTGATTACCAGCACCTTCCAAAGACATGGCACAGCCTCAGACTGTTCACGGATATTGAATTTGCTCAATCGACGTAGCAAAGCAGTTTGAAGGTCTTGCAAAAATTGAGGCCGTAGAGGCCCAACATTATCGATAGATTTCTTAAAGATGAGGAGCACGTAATAGCAAGCTAGTGGCGCTGTGCTCACCGACTCATCGACAATAAAGCCCAAAAGCAGTGCAAGTTGGTCTTGTGAGACAAATGACCCATTAGCACTCACAATCTCAGATAAAAGGCCCAACAGCTTGTCCAGAGTCTCACCATCCTGCTCTTCAGCAGCGCGTTCAGTAAGTTCCTCCACTAGAACCTTCGCAGTCGCTTTCGAAGTCGACGATGCAATCCCTTTCACAGGATGGAAGAGTTTAACAAAGAATTGCCCAAGTAATCTGGTAATTTTGTCTCCGCGTTTCCATACAGCTTCAAGAATAGTAGTAATTTGGCCAGTGGCTCTATTACGAGAATATTGATACTGGATATCAGCTGAATTGATTCCACCCAGGTCCAGTGGACCGAAAAAGAACTCAGTGAGAATAGTGACAACGAGCTCACTAATGCTTGATTCCTCGTCTTCCACCCTGCGAACTAATCGATCAGCTATCTCAACCTTGATGTCAATATCATCTACAACGTTGTAGATGTCTTTCAACAGTCGAACTACACGTTTTCTCACTGCGACACCTGTATCACTTGATCGATCACAGATTATCATGTAGAAGTCTTTAGCATATTGAGGTTTGAGAACAATGTATTTGCCGACGATATCAACTGCAGCGTCACGTACCTGCGAAGATTGATCAATTAGGCGCTCAGACAGAGATTTTTGAACTGATGGAAGTGAGAAGATGTCTGGGCTTTGAGCGAGCAATTGAGACACAATTCGCAAAGACTTTGTGCGCATATTTATTTTGCTGTGATTGAGGGGGCGCAAAATGGACGCTAGAATGCGGTCGTAATATCTACTCAGACTCCGTGCGTAAAGAAAGTTGTCGTAGGCAGCAAATGCAAGATCTCTAAGGGAGCCATCTTCCTTGCCGTAGTCAAGCCAGGAACCTTCTTTACCATTTATAATAATCTCGTCAAGCTTTTTTGCTACTTCCAACTTAAGATCCCCTTCTGCGACTTCTGCAAGAGAAGAAAGAATAGAAGTATAGAGGGTGAGATAATAGCGATAAGAACTTAGCATAGTCGAGTCTTTGATTGTCAAACTCTGCAAGTAGAGTAATACCGAGCTAGCTGCACTTGTGAACTGGTCGAACGTTATAACCGACATGCTACCTGATAAATCAATTAACTTATCTTCGTGTTCCTTAAAGTGCCATAGTTTTCCGATAATAGTGCCTAGCAATTCTAGGGCTAGAGTGGACACCATAACTCCATCTTTATCATTGTCAAGCAAGGTAGTAAGAGATGCAGCCAAAGTGAACATGAGCACTTCGGCTGCGGGCCATTCGGGATTATGCAGAACGCTTAAGAAATCCTCCATAAACAAATCTATCAACAATCTAAACGGGGAGTCCCCTGATTTTGTGGTCTTCATAGCTCTCGAAAGAAGATAGTTTATCACTTCAGCTGCGCTATTAGACGACTCGTTGATAGACTGGGTAGACAACTTTCCGATTTCCTCGCGGCGTACTTTAAATTTGTCGCCTGCGTCTCCTTCGTTGGGTTGAACGTCACCATATTCAAACTCCATAGAACCACATGTCTGGACAAGTCTCATAATCAGTGCACTGACTAGTTGGATTGTGACACCATTCGCAAGTCGGAATTGACGAGCTGACTTATTTACCGGGAGTTTGGTGAAGCTAGACAAAATTTCATCCAAGATAAAAGACCGCTGTTCTGGATACGATCCGTAGAGGGTTGAAGTAAGACGCATACTGGAAACCCTCAATGACTCAATATTAGTGGCACTCAGCAGTGAATCTTTCACTTTGGCGGGGGACTCGTAAAATATGATTTTGATGGAAAGGAATTCTAGCTTTGTAACGGATGCTTCGTTAAGCTTGGCAGTAGCCGAAAACTCAGATAGAATATCAAGAACCTGTGTCACTTCTTGACAAAACCCACTCATAACTCCTCTTAGGGCCATTACAGGGTGTGAAGCAAGTGCAAGTGTTGATAATGGCAAGATGTGGTTTTCCAAGATTTTTGCAACTAAGCTTGTAATACTATTGAGCAAGTCCTCCGGTAACAGGTTGAGTTCACTGCGGCCAGAAAGAAAAATTCGAAACAATACCTTAATAGCTTTCACCGCATTGTCGCAGATTGTGATAGTTCGCTCAATTTCTCCAACTTCGCTATTCAAGAGGTCGGAAGTAGATCCCACAACATTGTCGGCGTTTACGAGTGATCTCTCAAGTAATTTGTAGAGGTTTAAAATTCGTTCAAACTCCAACGTCTTAAGAAAGTATTCGGATGACTTAATTTTTCGGAGACAATCTTCAATGGTGAGGAGTATGGAGTTGGCAAGACAAGGATCGCTTCCCGAGTTGCTGAGAGCGAACCAGTATACATTTTTGCTTGGATCTACTTTACTCGAGTTCACTGAAGTATCGCCTGTCAGTCGGTCATTAGCCTCGAAAATTTCGTCGAGGAGTTCATCGAAATAACGTTCTGCCTTATGGAGTTTAGTCTTGGCGTCTTGGTGTGGTTTTTTAACAGCCTGGGGTAATGACGGAGTTGGTGTAATTGAAGTTATAGGATCATCCCTCTTGATTGAATATGGAATTGACTCGCTCGCGTCGGTTGGAGGCGGGGGGATCTCAATGATCTGTTGAGTTTGATGCTGCTCGAGGGCGACTGATTTTGTTAATTATGGCATCTCACAAAGTGATACTCACCATTATAAGAAATATTCGTTTTGTTGTATACTCCTGTTGCAAGCTGTGAAAGAAATATAGGTCGTTCTTTTGGATCATTAAGGTGATCAGGCACTTTATGGTGTTTGAACGTCCTAATAATTAGTACATTTCTCGTCTGACGCGCATACATACAAAAAAGACATGTCAATTTGTTGTAAGCGAGCTGCCAGTTGTGCCGTGGTGGTTTCAAATATCTCGTATGCTTGTTGCGTGTGTAGAGGGTCATTCAAAGGATTCATTATCCCCGCAGAATCATTGCGTTCTTCGATCGTGATGAATTCGAGCTCCTGGCCCTGAAGGCAGGGATCAGGTATTGGAAGAGCATCAGAGACTAGATTGTTAGCAATGATAAGAGTTCAAGGGTAAACTTGCCAGACTGCACAGGGACTAACGAGACTAACGGCGTGTACTGAAGGGCATCTCGAAGCTCAGTCGGAGCCCGCTTGGCGCTTTGAGACATGGCCAATACTATGAAAAATAGGGACGCGTAAGTACTGGTGAGAGTCTAGCTGTAGAAGAGATATAATCGAGGCAGGTGGTTATGAGAGCATTCTAAAAAGGTTTAGCAGTTGGTTTTGCTTGACTTGATGTTGAAGAATCAGCACAGAAGCTTTGTTGTGAGGATGGTGAACAATGCGTTGATGATTAATTCGTTATGTAACGTGAAAGTTGGGAAGAGAAGGTTTTGTGTAAGAAGAAGCTTTTTGACTGGAAATGCGAACTACTAGCCAAAAAAAGTGTTCGAACGGTAACAAAGTCACCAAAACCACGACTTTCGTGGTAAAATGTAATATCGGCTTCGATCTAAGGAAGTTGAGGGTCGCAACCTTATGGCATAGCTGTAAGATCATCTTGTTACTAAAATCTTTTAAGGGTCCACTCACGCCCAGCTTTCTAGCTAGTGCCTTGACTGATACCTATGGAATTTCATCATGACGACAGAGCTTATCGAATTTACAGCCCGATCATTACTCCTGTGAGCTGGTGGATCACGCAAAGATTTGTCTTTGTAAAGTTTGTACAGCGTGTATTTGGCTCTCAAGTGCTATCAATAAACTAAGTAGTTTCCTAATGTTTTTATTATGTCGCCAAAAATCCGCTATTGTAGTTGAAATCTTATTTTTGCATGTGTAATTCAAAAGCGACGTTTTAATAGATCAAGCATGCGTGCTGTCAGGGCGTTCAAGATCCTAGCCGAAGATCGGACTTGAATGCTACTTGTGTACTTTATTATTATTATTTGTTATATGTCAACTGCGGTTTACGTACTCTATAGACGTTAGCAGCCAGCCAGGATACCCGGGGGACCCGAGTCCATTAGCGGTGGTGCTCATTGTCTAAATGGCCTAGACTGTGTACTTCAGTCGAGCCTTAGTTCAATATCTCCACCACACAGCTAACGCTAATTTTTTAAAGCATTTCATCTACTGAGCAATTGGCTTCATCCAGCAGTTGAGCGCAGTGTGTAGACACCTTTGGTATAGTCGGTTCAAGCATTGAACGTTGTGGGCGGGAGTACGTAGTAGCTTAGACCCCAGCTTTTCGGGTTCCGATTCCGACAACGCATCCATTACTTAGAACGTTCCGACAGTGTTTGTCAGCCATATGGCCCAGGATGTGTGGCCTTTCGCGTTTGCTTCTTGTTGTTTTGTGTGTGAAGGCCTTATCCGTCGAGCTTCCAAATTCAACGTTTGCTACACACTGGAGATCGCACGCGGCATATGTTGCTCAAACGTGGACTTGAGCCGAACGTATCGGGCAGTCGCCGATGGAAAATGCGTAGATTGCCATGTGGGGCCCTATTCCGATGCCGCAAGCGCTTATTATATTAGTAGCGGCTTATTTACTACAGCTATCATGTCATCGGCTACGCGAAGAGTAAGCCCACAAACAAACATTTGAACTAGAAATCTCGGGAAGTGAGGTCTATAGGACTCAAAGCTTGCTTAGTGTAAATTTAGGAGGATCAACTTCATGGCTGGCTCAATACAAACCTGCACATGTCGTTTATAGAGCAAGATATGGCACTGTCCAGTATTATAGCTATCCTTAGGTGTGTGCTTGGCAGGCGTGAAGCTTTGGTAACTCATTTTACATCAAAGGCGCTTTGAAATGAGATAAATTAATAAAAATAAAAAATAAAAAAGTGTAAGAATTTGAAATGAACATATCGCGATCTCGAACCCTTTTGTTGTGGCTCGCACGTTCTTTTTTTATTAAATTTCTGGCCGCCTTCTTTCATATGCAGCAGCTAATCCCAATCAATCAGTTATAATACCTCAACCTGTATGCTCAAGCTCAAAGAAAAAGCCTGAATTCAGCACTAGTGACCCTGAGCACTTCAAGCGCCTCCGACTTACTTCTTCAGCCGCTGCTTGACCGTAGACTAGCGCTCCAATACAACTTTTATCTAGTGCATGTGTGTGTGTGTAGGTCTGACCCCGATAATTAACTTGGAACTTGAAGTGTTGCACCCATAACTCCAATTATAATTGATTACCTCCCTTCATTCCACAGCGCACATGTGTGTACAGAACTGGCACAGGATCTGTATTAAGGCAGCATCCCCAGCACCCCCAGCAACCCTCTCCCCTATAATTAAGAGAGCCTTGCTGCAAAAGGCGCTGGCTTGTTATCACTCAAACATAGTCAAATCAAGCCATACAAAGCAAAGCAAAGGAGGTCAAGTTAAAAAACCCCTTACATGTACCAGTTGACTTCTTCTGGCAAGGAACTGAAGTCAGTTTTACACCCTGATTAATACTTGCAGGTAGATTAGCGCAAGCAATCAGGTAATAGGCATGACATTTTCATTTCGAGAATGCAGGTCGGTCACCTTTGAAAATCTTACCAATCTCAAGGTTCAACCAACGAGCATCCCCTCACGATCCCATATACATCTCTTATGTATTCACTACTTCCTGCATCATGACTTCCAATCTCGATTAATGATTACCAGGGGTTCTTGTTTATATCGTATAATATCTACATACTAGTAGTCCAAGCCACGGATCCCTCACCATCTTGTACTTACGCTGAGACTTGGCCAAATGAGACCGAGCCTCCACACTCTTTGATATTAATTATTGCATTTTTTTTGGTTCCCCAGATCATAATAAAGCCCAAGATTATTAGCATCCCTGGTCTTGTTGCTAGCTACAATAATAGTTGTCGCCCATATCTCTGGTGGATATTGAAAATTTTTCCTTGTTTTTGGGGTTTTGAGTTGGTTTCTTTAATCCTTCATCCTTCCGTAACACACTTAATCATACGCAATTCTGGTCCAGGGGTTTTCTTGCCCTTCACCGCCAGCAGCCGCGGTTCTAGAAGGGCCAGGATTGGTACCTGGGGCAGCAGCAGAAGCGCTATTGTCAGCTACGCCTGCAGCAGGGGCAGCGCCAGAGTCAGCGACTTCCTCATTGGCAGGTTTATCTTCAATAGCATTGTTACCTTCGGTCTCAGACTTTTCAACCTCCTTTGCTCGGTTGTACTTGACGATAGTCCAGTCAAAAATGTAGTCATAGCGGTATCCGGAACGAACAAACAGGTCTCTCAAAATTTTGCGGAGGTAGAGGTAGTCGGGCTTGTCATCAAATCGCAGCGAACGAGCATAATTTAGAAAGAGGGCAAGTTCGTAGGGAAGGCCTCTAGTAAGTACTTCAGACGAAGTAGTCATTTTCTTCTCCATGATGCGGTCGTACTTTTGTTTCTTGGTCTGGGCCTTAAGTCCTTGCCACGGTAAAGATCCACGGCAAAAGTAAATGAGCATGTAGGAAAGAGACTCGATGTCGTCTCTGCGAGACTGTTCAATGCCGAGATGCGTGTTAATAGAAGCGTAACGAGCAGTACCTGTAAGGTTCTTGTGCTCGCGATAAGGAATGTGGATATGCGTGCGAGGGTCTCTAAATTTCTTGGCCAGGCCAAAGTCAATAACGTTAACCTGGTTGCCTCGCCTACCCATGCCCATTAAAAAGTTGTCAGGCTTGATATCACGATGAATAAAGGATTTCGCGTGAATGAACTCGAGACGGCATATCAGTTGGTCGGCAAGCAGGAGGACGGTTTTGTAGGAGAATTTTCTGTTGCAAAAGTTAAACAAATCTTCCAGAGAAGGGCCTAAAAGATCAATGACGAGGGCGTTGTAGTCGCATTCTTGACCAAACCATCTGACAAAAGGAATGCCAATACCGCCGACAAGAGCCTTGTATACTCTGGCTTCATAGTCCAGCTGGGGATGGCGGGCACGGACAGACTCAAGCTTGATGGCAACTTCTTCGCCCGAGATGACGTTAGTGCCCAAGTAGATGTCACCAAAAGAACCTGAGCCGATTTTACGGCCGATTCTGTATTTCTTGCCGACACGGAGGTCCAAACTGGCTTTTGGAATACTCATGGTGGCGGTTATCAAGTTGTGATGTTAGTTGTGGTGTTGGTGTGGATTGTTGTGGTGGTGGTGAGGAGAAAAGAAAAGGATTCAAAATTTGCGGTTGTTTTATTTGGGCTGTGTTGGTTGTGTGAGGAGACAGAGCCTTGTGGCGATCAGATTGAACCACTAGAATGTGCTGGCGTTTCAGCACAATGAAAATTAAAATCAAATAAAAAAAAATAAAAAAAATTTAAAAATATCAAAACAAGCCAACCACACAAACTATAACAAAAGAACTGAACAGACTGCGGAGTCTCTGTGGTATGAGTGGGAAGGCGGTGGAGCTAGCGAAGGTGTTTAGGAGTTGGCAGCTGAGTTGAAAGTTCACAGTACAACAACTCAAGAAAGAGCCACACTGAATAGCGCTAGCGGAGATACGGAGGGTCACGGGGAGAAGATGCACAAGCAGAGCGCAAAGTCAGAGCAGACAGAGTCAAGTATGGAGACAAGGAAAAGGAGAGAGAGGGAGAGGAAGAGGAGAGGAAAGAGAAAGAGGAAAAAGAGGAAGAAAGCTAAAACAAAAGGAACAAGGAAACGAAGGAGAAAAAGGGAGAAAGGGAAAAATAGCAGAGAGCGGAAAGAGCAAGCAACAAAAGTTAAAACAAAAAAAAGATGCTGTGATGATAGTAATAATCACAAATACTCAATACCAATACCGGTGTCCCTATCAAGCATGTCCTATCCTACATACAGTACTACTGAACTAGTGGCACCGGTAGCGGCAATAATTTCATGGGAAGATCATGATCATCACAATGTGAATCAAGTAGCAGCCTGAGATGTATTTTTGGCTTTGGATAATTACACCGATACCAAACAAGTAATGATTGGCCTACTCCGACTGTTCATATTAATAGAAGCAGGAACAAGACGCCGTTTGTACTGCCGGAATGGCCCTGTAACGAGCTCGGACTGGGGTATTGCCCATCGAACCACACAGATCAGACCAGACCACGGCCAACTGTATTTTTGAACCACCCGCTGTGGAATCGCATCCCTTGCATGTCATCACGCAGTGGGATGCGTATCCATGGCCCGATAATTAACTTGAACCAAAGCGCAATAGCAACGTTAGTGAATGAACCGCGATATCAATAAAACCAATGCCCACTGCCCGCAAGGACAGGTGCCCGCTGGGATCAACTTGAAACAACTACATGCCCATGGTGGAGTTACAACGTAACTAAAGCGCGCATTTGAGGGCGCTTGATCCCCGTCCTCAGCTGTGTTTTCGTGGTGGAGGTCATCATATGAAGAAAAAAAAAAACGAGCCGTTCAAATTTTGGCTTGAGCTTTGGTTAGTCTCAGTGCCGGCTCTCACTGCTTCAATGTTATCAAAATCACAGGCCTTGCATTGTTCAATGCTCGTAAGTGCACATGTGTGGGGCATCGTCGTCGGCCGGCCCAGCCACCGCGCAGTGTGGGTGCGTGTTTGAGAATATATTAATAGACTCAACCCAAGTGATTACTTTAGATCAATGATGCTCAAGGATCAATGGTTTCACAGTCGGTGGTCTTTGGCCCTATACCGAATCCGTCGCAGTCGCATCCATATCAATATATTGCTCTTCGGTATTCCACAGATAAGAGGCACGTTCTTGGTTTTCCTTCATCGAGGATTTGCCCAATAGAGCTTGAGTCGCAGGGCCCGTTAAGCTTCTTTTATCTCTAATATATATTTTAGCTTCCCTACATTCTCGGATTAATGTCTTCAATATACACGTGTATCGTTCTGAAGCATTTGAACTTCAAGGCTGTTTTCACGCCGCTATATGATACAGTACAAACAAAATCGGCTATTTACGATGTATCCGACTGCCATTATTCACAATTGACGTTCTGCATGGTCTTCTGCAATCATCAGGGTAGACATTCACATTCAGCCTTTTTGTTGCAATTACAGGGAGTTCAGGAAGATGCATTGGCACAAAAAAACAAAGCCAAAAAGAATTACATTTCCATGTCTTGCAATGAAGAACAATTCCCTATCAAAGCGCTCAAGTGCTTACAACAACGGATCAATGCCATGTGCCAAAAATGCAGCTGAAATCAAACGGGTTTGAATCAACAAATTATGAGTCCTGAAAGAAGAACGGGCTATTTCTTGACAAGGCAAAGGACGCCGCTATCCTTTTAGCTATCATATGTAGGAGGCAGGCTCGTTTTCCATGCCAGAATTGGCTTGGAATGTGATGATTATAAGACTTGTTTCAGGTTAGGTGTAGATGGGGAGTTACATGCAAGTAGTACGTACGTTGGCAGGTCAGAGACACTGGATATGTAGTTGCGTGCATCTTGAAATTGATGGAACTAGACAGATTTGAACCAAATCTCAAGGTATACGTGCCTATGTAGGAAGGAACATGGAGGAAGTTGCTGAATCAAGCATGTTGTAGATTTTTAACGCCTATAAGCCCATCTAATAAAAAGGCATCTAGCTCCTCTTTCATAATTTCATATTATTGATGGCATACATCATTGTTCAGTTTGTTTGAGTCAAGACCAATATAATTACCTATTGTCTATTTCTTCGAAGTCTGCTTATTGTAAGTAGACTTATTATGTACCAAGTAACGCTAACTCATTAATGCCCAAGTCCCACCGCGAGGAAAGCTTTACGCCCTCATCATGCTCATATCGTTTCTAATTCTTTGGTAATCCAATAGTCCCTCGATACTTCCCAGGCCGGCAATCGCAATGTCCTTGTCCCAAAGATACTTGTTGGCCCATCTCTTCACATCCTCTGCCGTAATGCTGTTGACGCTGGCTTCAACCTCCTCGGGAGATTGGCGGCGTCCCGTCGTAACAATTTGACGTCCAATGTCTTCAGCAATAGAAGTGGTGCCATCCAAAGACAGCAGCAGAGATGCCTTAAGCTGAGCCTTGGCACGTTCTACCTCAGCAGCAGTCACACTAAGACTGAGTCTGTTCCACTCCTTGAGAGTGAAATGCACAAGGTCATCCAAATTAGCAGTGTTTTCGCTTACAAGGTAAATGCCCCAAAGGCCAGTGTCGCTGTATGATGTGCTGAATGACAAGAACGAATTTGCGAGATGGTTTTGAGAAACGATTGCAGAGAGCTTGCTGCCTTGGTTGGGTGCGTTGCCAAGCGCACGGTCCCAGTTTCCAATGATGGCTTGAGAGACAAGGGCCGTGTAGTAATCGGGGCTGTTCCAGCTAACACCTTCAACCGCAATAGCAATATGAGCTGTGGGGATGGTATCATCGCGCAATCTCACTTCACTTCCTACAAATTCAGGAACGTCATCAGGGTGTCTGGATCCAGTGCCAGGAGCTGCAGCAATGTCGGATCGTACAAGACGGCCAAAGTACTTCTGGGCAAGCTGAACAAGTTCATCATGCTCGACAGCACCGGCACCAGCAAGAACCATGCGGTCAGCCTTGTAGTTGGTCTTGATGTAGTTGGTAAGCTCTTTCCTAGTGATTCCCAAAATGTTTTCTCTGGGGCCAAGAATAGTGCGACCCAGTGGTTGACCTTGGAAGGCAACAGCATGGAGATGATCAAAAACAACCTCTTCATGCTGTTTGTCAACCTCCTCACTCTCTCTAATAATAACTTCTCTCTCACGCTCGATCGCACCTTCTTCCAGTTTCGAGTTCTGAAGAATATCGCTAATCAGCTCGACAGTTTTAGGAACATCGCTTTTGAAACTTTTTGCATAGTAGACCGTGTTCTCTCTGCTTGTGTAGGCGTTCAAGTGTCCGCCCATATTTTCAATCTCGAGCTCTAGCTGCTGTTGCGAGCGGGTGGCAGTGCCCTTAAACGCCAAATGTTCCAGAAAGTGAGCTGTACCATTGTTATGCTCATTCTCAGCTCGCGATCCAGCATCAATCCATACACCGACCGTTGCAGTCTGGGCAGCGGGCACGGATTCAGTTGCAACTGTGAGGCCATTCGGCAGAGTCGTTATCCTTGTTGTCGGGTACGAAGTGGCTGTCGCAAGTCCGCGTCGAAAAAGAAAAGGGCCACGGGCGTTCATACGCGCCGTAAGTCTAAGTAGTGCTGACATGGCTTGTTAGTTGTGAATCGTCGTCTTCTGGTGGATCAAAGTTGGCGGTGGGGAAAGAAGAACTAGTGGCGACGGTGCTTAAAAGCGAAAAAAATAAGAAAATTCAAATCAATGACTCGGCGAGTCTAGACCCTCTGAACGGGCCTTTATCGACCCTACTGTTCTATACTTGGGTTCTACATCGTACTGTTCTACTGTATTTGTTCCACTTAAAATTGTTCGGGTCGGCTCCGAGTCACGTGCTTTAAATTAGAATTCTGGCCAATAGCAGCCCTTCGGATAATGGCACCTTTAGCGCTCACTGCATTGGCCCTCTCGAGGGTAGCCTCCCTAACCCTCTGCCTGCCTCTGCTTGTTTGGCTGAGAGAATTCCCCGGAAACAAGATTTATGAGTGAGTCGAACGAAATCGCAACTTCTTCGCTTCTTCTCCACCTTTCACTACTCACCACTACTTCCTCAGTCCACGCCTCCCGTCTCCTACAACAACCGCAATGCTCAGATCTACTCTCCTCACACAGCAGCCCGCCATGCTTGCCGCTGCTATGCGCACTGCCATCGCCAGACCCGCTGTCGCTGCCATGCCCTCTCTCATCCGTCGCCAGCCCTTGGGCACTATCCCCCAGCCCCCAGGCGGTATTATCGGCACCGTTAACGACGCTGTCGCCATTCCCCCTCCCAGCAAGACTCACGGCTCTCTTCATTGGACTGCCGAGCGTGCTTTGGTTGTCGGCATGGTCCCTCTTCTAATTGCTCCCCTCACCGGCGCCAGCCTGTCACCTCTCCTCGACGGCACGTTGGGCGGCCTGATTCTCCTGCACTCTCATGTTGGCTTCGAGAGCTGTATCATTGATTACATTCCCAAGCGTGTTTATGGCGTGTGGCACAAGTTTGCCCTCTACGCTCTGTACGCGGGTACCGCAACTGCTGCCTATGGCATCTACGAACTGGAGAAAAATGATATTGGTCTTACCAGTACCGTGGGCAAGATCTGGAACGCTTAAGTTCCTCTGCTGAGCTGGATGAGGGCTTTGCTCTGTCGTTAAAAATGCATTCTTGTTCAACTAGTTGATTTAGTTATTTTTGGAGTCATGTGTATGTAAGGTAATAAAGGGAAGTTGTTCTCTTGCAAGTATACAAGTGGTGTAGAGGATGGTGGTGTGGTAGGAGGGATAACATGGATAGGTCTGCAGTACTTGATTCTTAAGAAATGGCCTGTATCATACAATCAACTTGTTTACTCCATGTTCAGGACACTATTGCACAACTGAGCAGTTGTTTCACGCAGCATTAATATTGGGCTCAGCTAAGAAGTAACGCGATAAATCCCAAAGCTATCAATATAATAACAAAATCAACAGACTATAAAAATACATCACATTGCTATATGCTAACTATAATCAAGATTCGAAAGGCTTTCTTCGTTCGAGTGTGGGTGGTTGGAAAGAGAATGTAGGGAACCTCAAATATGAGTTTCCTGTGCTCCAGAAAGAAAAGAAAAAAATCAGACTCGGAACTTCTTTGATCCACAATGAAGATTCCTACGATCCCCATTCTTTACCAATGCCCTCACTATCTCATTATCAACAAACCACCGTTCACATACTCTCAAGCACCCGACAGGCATACTCAACGTCGGCCTGATCCTGGCAATGGCAATGGTACCGGAAATCATGAATATCCAGAAATCCTCTTGCTCCTCGAAACAGCGTATCCACATCTTTTTGCGCCGCAGACGACACCCTTCACAAAGCCTAAGCTTGTGCATCGGCTCGATTACGAAGTAAGTGGCGCAATGCTGCTTGCCACAAGTTTGCAAGCCGCAAGGTGGTTTTCGCGGGGCTTGAAATATAGCGGAAGCGAAAAGGGAGGGAAGGTGAAGAAGAGCTACATTGGGTTGCTAGAGTTGCCAAACACTCCTAGATATGAAGCAAAGAAAGTGGGCAGGGAGGGGAAAGAGATAAACAGGTGGAGTTCAAGGACGGAGCAGAGCATGACGGATTTTTTGGCGGCCAAGGCGTTAGACAAAACCAGAGGACTGCACCTGGACAGCGAATCCGAGAATAAGTTCCTAGCTGGATACGTGAATTTGGATGTTGCTGCAAAACAGGCATTGACTCGGTTCTGGTTGTCGTCTCGACCAGGGAGCCAAGGGCAGCAGCAACCTGCGCCGTCGAATTCGAACATAACTCCAACGGACTCAATGCCTAAAAACAAAAGCTCAAGTCAGTCCAAGTCAAACTACTTACTTGGTATGTTTGAACCAGTCACAGGCCGCAAACATCAAATCCGACAGCACTGTGCATTGGGCCTAGGCATGCCTATTGTCGGAGATATCAAGTATGGGGCTGTTCCCTCACTTGCAAACCAAGCAAGGAAACAAAATAACTCAGCGCATCAAGCAATTGCACTTCATTCCGCAATGATACAAGTTGAGTTTGGAAGATCGAAAGTCATGGTAAAAGCACCAGTTTGGGATAAAGAACTATGGCGTGGGTATGTGGGTGAAGATGGGCTTTTGGCCCCAGAGTGGTATGAGATAACAAATGAGAAGAGTTGAAATGGCGCTTTAAGGTCTGATAACCTGTTAGTTTAGGGCCATCCAAATACCTTTTTATCAGCATTGAGCTAGCTCCGTCTATTAGATAAGTGGGGACTAGAATTCATACAACCAACTACGCACTAAGAGCCGAAAGTACGAGCTTTTAGTGACAGGTATTAATATAGTATAAGATATGTATGAAATTTATATGGACATCATGGAACGGAAATGAAAGATAAAAACAGAATAGAAAAACAACACAATTAACGAAGTGAAACAAACAAATGAAAAACAAATGAAAGAAGGAAAAGAATCATAAATGCAACATCATCATAACGTCAATGGGGCACATTCTGCATTATCAGCTAGGTGTTGCGCTACTAGACGCTCCTAGCTTGACATTCAACAGCTCTTGAGGCGTCATTTCAACCAATTCTGGCGCAACTGCACTCACAAGATGGTCAATCAAAGCGTACACTAAATGCTTGTTAATCTGCTTGTTTGCAAATATATCCAAAATGTCGTCAACTCCCTTTCGAGGGTCATCCCCAAACAAGATAAAGCGCGCTGGCTCAGGAACAGCCTTAAACAGACGGTCTGCAGCAGTGGCCCTAATCTGGGTTTGCTCACTGTCACTCGGAAATGGCCGGCCTGGGCCCATGGGACCGTTTCCTGGAAAGAGGGTAGACCGCACTGTGCTGAGGATTTTCGAAATGGCATGCTCGTTGCCAACGAATTTAGTCAGATAAAAGTCCACAACTCGGTTACAAATTTTACCAAGTCGGCCGTATGCAAATGGAATCGAGGCCACTCTTAAGGATGCAGGGATTAAAGGTTTCTTGACGTTAAGCTGGAAAAGAGTATCAAGAAGAGAAAATATAGATGTACCAACAACCGGCACGCGAGTCTTTTCAAAGGAAAGCTCCTCGCCGCTAGCAAATGAGCCTAGAAAAGCGAGTAGTTTTCCAGATTGTGCAAGAGCGGAACCACAGATAGAGACGAGGCGTTTATAGAGCACGTTGGCTTGCATGGTGATGGTCGTAGGGTTTAAAGTGGCGCTTGACAGCTCAGGTTTCTTTACCTCAGCCTTGTGGTTGGCATGATCGTCTTGCGGGCAGATAATATCGAGAACTTTAGTGAGGATCTCGTATAACATCCACGGTTCACTCAGCTTTTCTACTGCGTTCTTCAAGCCAATGTCACATAATATTGAAGATATCAAGGATACAGCCAGCGGGGAATTGAGACTTGCAGAGTCCAGCAACGTGACGGTCAACCCTTTTGACAGCATTTGTAAAAATAGTTTCTCGTTCTCGTCGTTCCCCAGTGCCGGATGTGGACGTACCGTGTGAAATGCACTTTCCAAACTCTCAGCAGGTAGCAATGACGACTTGTACCGTTCTTTGACCATTCTCACATCATGTATATGAGCATCCATAATCATGGGTAGTTCGTCCAGCAGTAGGCCAAATATATCAAGCTGTGTAACTCTTTCCTCGATCTGCCGTGTGACATGTGCGAGGACTGCTGAGATATCGTAGATAAATGCAGGGTCATCTACGATTTTGTAATACCATGACTGAATAAATTGACGGCAGATCAGACCAAATAGCGCATAAATTTCGATATTCACCTCATCACTAGTCGTCAAAGTCGGTAATTTGTCACGCCAGTCAAGCTGATGCGAAGCCTTCGGTAGGAAAATCTGTCGGATCAAATGTTCAGTTCCTGACTGCTGCCTATCACCCTTAGAAATAGAAGGCTGTCTGAACCTGGCGCCCTGAGTAGCCGAAGGACTCAACGACGGTTGTGTAAATCTCGGCGAATAACTTGGAACACTCGGACTCTTGGGTCTTGGACTTCTCGTTCGTAACAGTCCGTTCCGATCAAGTTGTGACACAGTGAGCCCTGAGACTGAAGAGGGGCGAACAATTGGTTCGCCATCAGGGTTTTGCTGAAACGGCTGCAGTGATGTGGAGCTAGATCTGCTGCCAGAAGATGGATGGCGCTCCGAGGTGCTCGTGCCTTTGGCGGAGGCCATGGAAACGTGAGGGCTAACTGGCGTAGGAGCACGAGAGTATGCCCGCGAGAAATGGAGCGCCCCGGAACCTGAACTGACGGCAACATCGCCAGCTAAGGGGCGGTTTTTTCGCTCGCTCATGTGCGGGAGCCTCGCTATGCGAATTGTTAGATTTCGAAAAAAGGACCTGAAGCGTAACTTACTAGCAGAGAAAACGACTTATCCAACAAAATAGTGAAAAAGGGATTCATCAAAATAGTGCGGCGGGAGCACAGGCCTCTCGGGCCCTAACCGCGACCGGGTAAGCACAATGAAAAGTGCCTATGAATTCGTCTTCGATCCTGAGCACCTTTCCTTCTTGATCAACCGCAATCCAGCAAAATGTTCTCTCTCCGCTCTTCTTTCATCGCCTCTAACAAGCGCTTCTTTTCTTCCACCGCCTCTGCTCTTGGCAACAAGGTTTATTTTGACATTGCCGCTGATGGCAAGAAACTTGGCCGTGTGAGCTTCAAGCTTTTCGACGACGTTGTTCCCAAGACCGCAGAGAACTTCAGAGCTCTTGCCACCGGCGAGAAGGGCTTTGGCTTTGCTGGCTCTTCCTTCCACCGTGTCATCCCCCAGTTCATGCTTCAGGGTGGTGACTTCACCCGCCACAACGGTACTGGCGGTAAGTCCATCTATGGCGACAAATTCCCCGATGAGAACTTCAAGCTGAAGCACGACAAGGTTGGCTTGTTGTCCATGGCTAATGCCGGTCCTAACACCAATGGCTCCCAGTTTTTCATCACCACCGTTGTCACTCCTTGGTTGGATGGCAAGCACGTCGTCTTTGGTGAAGTCACCGAGGGCTACGATGTCGTTAAGGCAGTTGAGGCTCTTGGTTCCAACAGCGGCGCCACCAAGGCCAAGATCACCATTGAGGAGTCCGGTGAGCTTTAAATATGTCTTTAGCTTCTCTTTGTATATATGTAAATTCAATTCGAGTCTTGTTGAAAAAATATGGTTGAGAATTGTACGCTGATTGGTGGAGCTTTGTGAAATAAAAGATGAACGGCTGTGATTATATCGCATTTAAAAATCTCGAGGAACGGTGGGACCGAATTACTTTCCACAAGTTTTCAAGTCAGAAATATATATCACGATAGCCACATATACTGATGCAATTTATGGCTAACATTACTTGCAAAGCCTTTTTACTAAAAAGCTTGATGGTTAATCACAAATATGCGTTAATAGTTATATTTAATAGCTAGATTACCTGTAGTCCTATATGCATGCAAATAGTCATCACTATACTTGTAAAACAGAAGCGCAATCAACTTCAATTGCCTAAGCCAAATGGTAAATACTATCATTGGATTGGGTCTTTCATACAGTCTTTTGGCAATTCACCTTGTATCAATGTAATTGTGTATCAGATTTGTAGAGCACCAGGAAATAAAGAACTTGTCGTAGGTCGATATCATCTTTCAGATCTGGATCAGATTTCTGTCAATCGATAATGAGATCTATTTAGCGTTCCATTCTGCCACTATTGGAGTATAAACATCTGAACAAAAATATCTTGCACAAATTATCTAATAACGGCAATTTCAGCCATTTGTGTTTGTCTGGAATTCAATCATTACCCGACGGACGATTTTTCAGTTCGTACACGAAGTAAGAGCTCTGAGTTTTAATGCAGCACTAAGATGATCTAAAACTTTCGAGGTTAACGTTTCTTAATTTGCCTTACTTTACGCAGGCTACACGGTTTGCTTTCAGGTGTAAGCTATTGCTTTAAAGACATAAGACTAAACCCAAGCGACAAACTATTGTGAGTAATATTCCAACAGAGCCGTTAGGCTCCAACGTTAACCATTCAAATGGCTGGCTCTTAATTACATACCCGAAAAGACAGTTTGATTCCACTACTCAATATATCCTGTTCTAGCTGTGTGATCAAGTGTCGAAACGGGCTTTCCAGAATCCTTTCCCATAGCTCACTAACAGCTCCTCGCCCTTAGCAATTTCCTTGCCTGGCATTACATAAATTCCCATCCTTCGCTCGCCCCTCACGATATGATCATCAAACATTACATTCGGCCTCTGTCCAATCCCCCGATAATCGTTTACCATTCTGCCTTCATTCCCCCACCGCTTTGCGTCAATACTCACTCCCAGCGCACCATCCAGGCAAATATCATAGTCACTGGTCTCATCGCTCTCGGTTTCAGTGTGAACGTAGCCCATGTAGTCGAGGACATGTGAGCGGGGTGCAAGTTTGCGAGCGGCAAATAGACCGTATTGTCCACAGGCGGGGTGCCCTTTGTCAGTGATCAGTTTGATGCGGACCAAGGAGCATATTGTGTTGGGAAGTGCCGGAGAGTGTGGGAGCAGCTGAGTGAGAATGGCGGAAGGAATGGATTTAGAGTAGATATTGGAGGTGATGTAGATTACATTGGAGGGCCAGTTGCCAGGAGCAGTGGGGGATTTGGTCATACTGCTACTGGAGGTGCGGTTGAAAAGATCCAAGCGATCTCCCGCTTTGGGTAGAAACGCTTGAATTCTTCAACTCGCCTACTTTATATCCCACTAGGGTCAAAACAGCTTCTCTTCTTTCTTTCTTTTAGTTCATTATTACGCCTTTCATTACTATTAAACTGCTTCAGTATGCCTCATTAAATCATTAACTCTACAAAAACTGAAAACTTTTGTTTTCCGCTTCTGGTTTGTCCGGCGCACAGCTCCTCCAATGCAACGTCCAAGTCTTCTTGATCACCCAACAATACCAGATCACCGTCCTCGTCCTTGACCCGCAGGTATATGAGTTCTGGATCCACCTTTTGGCTATGACCTCCTCCTGTGACGCTACTGTTATTTCCAGCACCACTTGCGTTGATGGAGACACCGTCCAGCTTGCTTGCAATGCGAGATCTGAACTGGTCAAATGAAATACCAGGGTTCACAATCATCACGCGGGTCTCTTTCGCATGGTGAATCTTGACCTTGATTGAGCCAGTAGTACTGCTATTGGGGGTAGTGTGTTCCACAGGTAAAGGACGCCTACTTTCAGGGGATGAAAATTGTGATGTGGTCATTGATTCAGGAGAGGCTGGTGAATATGGGTGGTGTAGAGGGTTACCTTTAGGTGGTGCTATCATACTCACGGTCGGGCCAGAAGCCAGCTTCGCCGCAGGTGCCAGTTTGTTAACCTCAGTAGTATGTGGTGATTCTTCATTACGAGAAAACAGCCGCTCTGAATTAGATGAGAAGGAATTTTGCTTGGTATGGTATTTGTTAGTGGTCGAGATAGGACCAGAGGGATAAACCTGGGCAGGTGGACAAGCGTCTTCAGGCCCAGCGGCAGGGAGTCGAAGGTCATTATCGCTTGGAAGAATGGTGTCTTCGCCTGCATGTTCTTCAACCGCTTGCAGCTGGTCCGCCTTTGCTCTATTAATCCTTGCTAGGGGAGCAACTGGCGTTTGTAGTGGTAGCTGAGAATGATCCGAGGAGATACCGTTACTGTTTGCCAAGGTTACTGTGCTGACGCTGAGGTTACTCTCCGGAGAAGCGCTATTATTGGTGGAATCTATTGACGATGAAATTGAGGTGTGGATGGATGTGAATGAGGAAGCATTGGAAGGTGTGTGCAGTGATGACGCGCTGTTAGATGACGAATTATCGTATGGCACTGCATGTTTGGAGTTGCCTTGCACTACAGTCATACCCTTGGGCTCGATCTTAGGGTAGTGATGACTGCCGCCAGCGCTAACGGTGCTACTCAATGAAGACTTTTTTGAGGAGTTTCTCGGGGGTACTGCCGCTGCACTTTGAGCTGTTTTGGGGCGCCTAAGTGATGGACTGCTCGCGATTGTAACTCCAGTTTTAGCCAAGGAGGTAGCGGCGAACTGTGCACCATCCTTGTTTGAGCTCTTTGAAACTGGTAATGCTCCTGCAGGACTGGCAATCGCGTCCATATATTTGTCGCCTAGAATGTACTGGACTTTGGTCTCTGTAAGGCGGAACAAGGCGCCCTGGGGCACACTAAATAGTGTGTATACCATTTCCTTTTTTTGGCCTGCCGAGTCAACTGTATCATTTACACTGTGAGATGAGTCTGAATTCAACGACGCCGCACCGCTATTGCTTGATAACCCAGACGCTATCTTGTAGTCAGGGGGTGCTAGAAGACTAAATCTTTGTTTCCGCGAGTCGGCGGTCGTGGGTAATTTGAGCATACTACGAATATCAACCTCCGAGCGCAGATATTCATCAGACTGTGAAAAATGGGCTAATGCTTCATCCAGGATGCTGTGTTCTGGAATAAACCGCTTTTCCTTCACTGCAAACCCCAAGTCATATATTCCCACCGTGACTTGGCCGGAATAAAAGTAGCTCAAGGCACGGTTGTACATGATCTCACACGAGTAGAGCTTGTACTCTAACCCGAGTTGCTGGTAGTTGATGACTGAATTGCCTCGCAGTAGTTTTAGTGCTGTGTTGAAAGAGCGCGCGGCTTTGCGATAGAGACCGCTCAAAAAGCGGCAAACACCGATTTGGAAGTGCGAAATTGCCATGTAATTATCGTTCTCAATGGCCAGCTTGAAATAGGAGATTGCCAAGTCATGGGCGCCTAGCGTCGCGTGGATGGACGCAATATTATAGTTTATTTTCGAGGTTTTTGGTTCAATGTCCATGAATATGTGCAGGGCGCCCTTGAGCTTACTTTGGTCGAAACGCTCCAGTGCCTTCAGCCATTGGGAGACGGTCGTACTTGAGAGATAAGAGGACGAGTTTGGCGTCATCAGGGTGGTGGGCACGTCCGCGCTCGCATGCTCGCCGACATGAGAGTAGATTTGTTGGCCAGTCGACGCGGTGTGTAGCTCTGTTGTAGTGGCCATCGTGTTATCAAGTTGAAGCCGTAGCCAGCCGTAGTCTGGAGAAAGGGATAAAAGTCGTAAATTTTCGAAATACGTAAATAAGGCTCTAAAAGTGAGTGAAGGAGGCGATATCGCATTCTTTTATAAGAACGTGGAGAAATAGGCGAGACTTAAATTCTCAAACAGCATTATATATTAATGATTGTTTGTGTCTTGTAACCAGAGTGTTTGGCACAGTAGCAGCTTGGATTGATTTTAGAATCCATGAGTAGGATACAGGTTTTCCATGCATTTCTTTTTATTTACGTTTCCAGACCAAACTTTGAACGCTGATGACGATGGAATTTTACCTACTACGCGAGGAAACTGGTCTCAAGAGCTCTAGACTCTAAAACTCACAGCATTTGGGAAGCACTGTGGTACAGATTGATGTGCGCGGCTATGCCAGGCTGAAACACGCGCCTACGCACGATGCCCAAAACCCACGTACCTGCTTGGGGATGTTGATATTCAGGAGAACCGCACAATAAATTTGAACATTAAACACTCGCACGGTTCCTGACATCGACCCTCAGCCAGTTCTAAAACTGGAGGCTTCCAAACCAGACAGATGGCTGGCAAGCGTGTCAAAGATCCCGTTTAATGCCTCCATGTTTCTTGTGCATTAATTCTTTACCGCAGAAACATTATTGTTCCTTCTCGTTACTCGAAGCGAGTCAACTCTGTTTTACGTTTCCCCTGATCACCACCACTCGTCTTCTCTCGTTGAACTTGACGAAGTAAACACGAAACATTCCTTTTTCTTTTATTATTTCAACTTGCTCAAGTTACTTGAGTTTGCGAGTAACATTTGAAAGTTTGAATGTTTCCAAGCTGCCATTACTCTGCGTACCAACTGAAGGCCACAATTTTGCCTGCTTTATGGAATGTGTACCACGTAGCGTATCTGTTACTATTCGTAGTACGTGGAGATGCCATCATGATCGTGAATTCAATGCATATCAAAGTTTAGTATGTAGTCCCCACTTTTCATGGGTCAAATAGAGGGAATAAAGTGCCATCATTGATATTCAAGTTTCCAAAAATACAGCTTTAACGTTTCCATTCTGCTAGCTGCTCAATGTTAAATCTTTACTCTAAACGACACTGGAGCAAGTGGAGAACAACATCTGAAGGACAAGACTGATCAGGCGCGGCACAATGCAACAGCAGGCATCTACGGTGGTTTGAAGGTTTGTAACTTGTGCGATATCTTCTGCAATCAACATTTGAATCTCTGCAAGTCTGCAAGTCTGCAGCTTTGTTTGACAGTCACAGCAGCTAGCATCTGAGCTGCTCAAAGTCTAATGCCATCTCCTCCAAGCGACAGTGGGCATACCGGGTTTTTCCACACGGCAGATGCATTTAAATATAGATTCCGATGCCCACTGCTAACGGTCTCACCCTCTTTGAATATCACAGTGCACGTATTCTTTGCCAGCGCTGAGAGTCCCTTCCATCCATCGTGTAAGAGAAGATCTGTTTGAAACATTGTAAAGCGTTACTGTCACGTCTAAAGTATGTGTCAAGTCCAGTCTAAGACAAAACCTGTTAATCAGAACTATGTAACCAAATATAAACTTTAAACAAACATCAACTTGGGTTATGAACCCCGTTCTATGTTCTTTCCTTTTAGTGTGTGCCTGGCTTACTACGAAAGCTATAAATTGTGACTTCTTTTACACGGTTCAAGTTCACGTGTGTGTGTGCACAAGGTTCGAGAATCCGTCGAACTCTGCCTTCGGTTCTGCTAACGACGTTTGAGCCCTGGAACATGGAATGATCAAGGTCAAGTACAAAGGTCAAGTTTAGCATATTAAAACAGGCAATACACTATGCTTACAATTTTCGTCCATATATCACCACTCATATGAGAAAAGTAATCAAATATACCTTTTGTTCGATCTTTTGAATTATTTCAACTTATTACTATATACAAGACATGGCCACAAAATAAAACGCGTCATGCCATTGACCGAAAACACGTCTGCGCTTAGGCCTCGACAAAAGTCTTGAACTTCTTGAGCCAGTTAACATACTCCTTGTTCTCGCGGTGAGATGAGTATTCGATGATGAAGTCAGCAAGATCGGTGTTAATACCACGGGCCTCCAGGTACTGCTCAAACGAAGATTGAACATTCTCGTCGAGGTTGGCAAAAGGAGGACCCTGGTAGACCTCACGTCTCTTGTAGTCTGCCTCTGAGGAGTTGGACAAAGCAAGCTCTCCGGAAGCATACGGGGTGACGCTCTCAATCACCAGAACGTTGCTCTGTACGATGCACTCAACGCCTAGAGCACCAGTGGGCTTTTCAATAACAATGTTGGCACGGATAGGAGGCATGTCACCTTCGACATCCTCGGGAATCTCACCCTCCTCCTCAAGGTTCTCATAGAAAGACTCGGCGGAGTCGTTGGTGACATCGGAGACAGAGAAGAAAACATGGATGGTTTCGCCACCTTCCTTCTTAATGAGCTCAACCTCGTCAAGACCTTCCTTCTCGGCAACCTAAATGAGTTAGTAAATGGTGAATTGGTAGAATATAGATTGTCATATTCATTAACTTACAGTGAAGCCAGATGACTTAAGGAAGTCGCCAATGATCTCAGGAGCAGGCTCATCGGTGTCAGCTTCAAGCTTGATCTCAGTGTTAAGAATTCCGGCAAGCTGGGAATCAGCAGCAGTCAGAGAAGCTCTGTTCTGGAGGCGAGCACTGAGAGCAAAAGTGCGGACAAGGCTAGGTCGGACAATAGCCTGAGCTCTAGGCATAGAAACCATAGCTTGGCGAGAGATAGCTCTGAAACCCGAACGGGTAGCAATTCTGATAGCAGCCATAGACATATTGAAGATTGTACGGTTTGAGGAAATGGAGAAGGTGGTGGAAAGCGGTCAGACGTAAGAAAGGAAGTGTAGCAATGGTAAACCAACGAAGAATTTTGGGGAAAAAAACTTCGCATAACGTGACTACTTGATATTGGTCCAGTATTACTCGCTTCAAGTTCAACTGTCATAGGATTCGGTCCAGAGGACCATAGCACAACTATGAAAAGTCAATTGACGCTACATGATCGTTAGTGACCCAAAAAATCTATTTTATCTTTATCCTGATCAACGTTACTTGCAAAGAGGGGAGTATGCGTGAAAAGCTTGTTTACTTCACATCAGACTGTGGTCATTTAAAACTCAGACATTTCCAAACGCCAATTATTCTTTATCTTGAACTCTTTAGTAAAGAGTTTTTTTGAAAGACTGGAATGAAGTCGTCGTGCTCTAATAGAACTCTTCTCATGGCACTTTTTCATATAGTCTAGCATTTTGAGTAACCAAATACATGCTCTCCAGAGTAAATAAGATGGAGAAAAATTATGTAGGAGATTTGTAGCTGTGATTACTTCTGAATTTTCTCATCAACTAAGGGGGTATTTCATTCCTTATAAACTCTTGAATTCTTCTCTCCTGTGATTTGGGTCTCCGGATTATAGTTAGGCATGGTCTTACATCTGCGATTGTCCTTCTTTTCATGAAGTTCCGACATCCCAGCGACTTGATTTCAACGCGACGCTCAAAGGGTTGGGGTATAGCCCCCGGGTAACAGATTTGAAAAATATCCCATCCCTTCTGGATCTTTACTGCTGTCTTCTCCAGCAGCCTTTATCCGCGTTCACAGCCAAAAGCGAAGCCATCATGTCACAGCTCTTTTCCGCAGCAAGATCAGACACCCTCTGTATGCATCCTGGCAATAATTCTTTTGATACCATCTAACAATCTCTAGTTTTAAGTGGTGAAAAGATTAGCGGCGAAGATATTCGAAATCAGAATGGTAAGCAAATTGTCGTTGATTTGATCGATTCTTTCTAATAACATAGTTCTCGCCTGCCAGGCTATTGCCAACGTTTTGAAATCGTCTCTCGGTCCCGTGGGCCTGGACAAGATGCTTGTGGATGACATTGGCGTAAGTTGTCTAGCATCGCACATCTTCCATATATCTAACCTCATAGGACGTTACTGTCACCAATGATGGCGCCACCATCCTCAGTTTACTGGACGTCGAGCATCCTGCCGGCAAGATTCTCGTCGAGTTGGCGCAACAGCAAGATAGAGAAGTTGGTGATGGTACTACATCTGTTGTTATTATCGCCTCCGAGCTTCTTCGACGCGCTAATGATCTCGTCAAGAACAAAATTCACCCCACTACAATTATCACTGGATACCGTCTAGCTCTGCGTGAGGCTGTCAAGTACATCAACGATGTCATGAGCTCTCCCGTCGAGTCTCTCGGAAAAGACACTCTTGTGAATATTGCGAAAACCAGTATGTCTTCGAAAATCATCGGATCAGACTCTGAGTTCTTTTCACAGATGGTCGTTGACGCAATGCTTGCTGTCAAAACCACCAACACGCGTGGCGAAGTCAAATACCCTGTTAAGGCCGTTAATATTCTTAAAGCACATGGCAAATCCTCCCTTGAATCTATTTTGGTTAAGGGCTACGCTCTCAACTGCACTGTCGCCTCCCAGGCCATGAAGACTCGCATCACCAATGCCAAGATCGCTGTCTTGGACATGAATCTGCAGAAGGCCCGAATGGCTATGGGTGTTAACATTACAATTGATGATCCCGAGCAGCTAGAGGCTATCCGCAAGCGCGAGTATGATATCATACAGGAACGCATCAACAAGATTATTGATGCGGGTGCAACTGTAGTGTTGACCACGAAGGGAATTGATGATCTTTGCCTTAAGCTTTTTGTTGAGGCTGGTGTTATGGCTGTAAGAAGATGCAAGAAGGAAGATCTGAGGCGTATTGCCCGTGCTACTGGTGCTACTCTTGTGTCTTCTCTTTCTAACCTCGAAGGTGAGGAAACGTTTGAGCCCTACTATCTCGGCCAAGCTGAGGAGGTTGTTCAGGAAAGAATCTCTGACGATGAGTGTATTCTAATTAAGGGAACCAAGGCCCATTCTTCTAGCTCTATTATTCTTAGAGGTTCTAACGACTACCAGCTTGACGAAATGGAGAGATCTGTTCATGATTCACTTTCCGTCATCAAGAGAACACTTGAGAGCGGTAGCGTAGTTCCTGGCGGTGGTGCCGTTGAGACCGCACTTAACATCTACCTCGAAAACTTTGCCACTTCTCTTGGATCGCGTGAGCAACTTGCCATTGCGGAGTTCGCCAACTCGCTTCTTGTTATTCCCAAGACTCTTGCTGTCAACGCTGCTAAGGACTCCTCTGACCTTGTGGCCAAGCTGAGATCTTACCACGCTGCTAGTCAGAGTGCATCTTTATCTGATTCCAAGAAGCGCAACTACAAAAACAGCGGTCTCGATCTTCTCCGTGGAAAGATCATTGATGAAGTCAAAGCTGGCGTTCTTGAACCTACCGTCAGCAAAATCAAGTCTCTAAAGAGTGCTCTGGAAGCATGCATTGCCATCCTGAGAATAGATACCATGATCAAAGTTGACCCTGAGCAGCCAAAGGAGGATCCTCACGGACACTAAATATTGTAAAAGTTAGATAGTATATTAATTCAAACCATCACAAGGGGCATGTTGTGGCGTATTTAGCAAATCTTCAGATAGATTAATTCTAGCAAAGAACACATTTCTTGATCTTGTCCGTATTGACTCAACATTCTTAGGATCAGGTATAAAATGCAGGAACCCAATGGAAGCTACGACGATACCACGAAGGTAGAAATATCGTCTCCAGAATCAACATGCGAGCTTGGTCCTGTATGTATTTTTGAATCGAATGATGAGGAGTACCCTGATGACTTTACCTACCCTATGGCGGTGATCTACGAATATCTTACTTTTCGAGACAACTGGAACGGCATCTTGCCTTTCCAATGGGTGAAGCTATATGCCAAGGTACCAATCGCACCTAACTACTTTGCACTTGATATTCGCAAAGATGAACTACTTTCCAGGAATCAAATGCAGCTATTGGCCATCATTTACAACAAAGAGGCGGACCAAATGACGTTACAAGAGCAAGCAAGAGGTGGTGAGTTAATCTGGAACCTGGTTGAGCTTGGTCCTCGAGTCAGACGCATGATGGCTCATGGTAAGTGGACTTTTGAAAGTTCAATTGAACCCTTGGAAGTTCGCATTACCGAATATGTGCAAAATCTGGTACGCATTGAAACAATGATATGTGAAAGCCTGGAAGCGGTCCAAGCATGGATCAAAAGTGTAATATTCGTATCTCTGAGTAACTACTTTCTTTGAGAACTAGTTCAACGTTTGGCTAACGCTTCAGGCCAGAAAACTTGCTGTAAAACAAAGGGTGATGGTATGCTGTTCATCACTCGTCCAGCCAGGTCCTCAGGAAAAGCTGGCGCTGCAGAGATGGGCCCCGCATGGATCTCTAAGATCGCAGAAGAGACTAAAAGAAGAATCACAAAAATGGTTGAGGGCAAAACCACTTACTTGATATCAGCATTCGGAAATGTTGTATGCTTGTCCATGATCTCTCAAAAGTCTAATTGTTCCAGAACTGTGAACGTCATTAATTTCCTTGAAGCTAAAAATGATGTTTCCAACGGCGTTAAGCTCGGTCTCTTTGTGAGTGGGGCATGCCGAGAAGAATGTCTTGCAGAATGTGATCCAGTTCATGTCAAGACTGAGCCAGGTTTACCCGAGCTGTCTTTAGTGCCTGTCGTGGTTAGCACAGCGACCGCTGCACGTGAATCAAAAGATACTGGGGAGTTGGCGAGAAAATCCGACAGTGACGAGCAATACGACGAAGAGCCCGAAAACCACAAACGCAGGGCAAGTTCAGCACTCTCCTATTTCAGCGATGAAAAGATGGTGGAAACTAAGAAAGCGAAGCTGACACGGGCGCGCGAAAGAAAAGCAAGGCGCAAGTCAGCAAGGCAAGATCAACAACGGTCTCAATTACAAGAGAAGAAGAGCCAGACATCTGAATGAAAGATTTCCGCCCATGAAATCGCAGGCATTAGAAATTAAATCTACATGTATACTCGAGGCTTATACATAGAAATATAATCGACACATATGAATCGCGATCTCGTTTGCCGTGCCGTGCGTTCGTCGAGATGGGTACCTTGAACTAAGTGCTCACTCGTCTCGGAGAATTGAAATTTACTCGTTTTAACTGGTATTGGATTTCATCTTAAGTCAGATTTATCCCCGAGTACTGCAATATGTAGTTGAATTACTAGTACATAACGTTCCATTCTCGCATCACTTCGATTCCGTGCCTCTTTACTCCAGATTCTAACACCAATCATTTTGTCCACTCCCACCTTCTGTCCACACCTCCAGCATTTCCTAAATAACGTCGGGTCATCGCCTCAAATAAGTGCCCCATAACGTTCACAGTACCTGCACTCTCTTGCCCAAGTTTTTCAACCAACTATCTGTCATGGTCCGGCACACGCCAGAGAGAAAACTATCCATCCCGGAAACAACCACTTCGACTGCCCCTCTTGACGACCTCTATAAAACTATCAATGAGGCGAACCGGACAAACCTTTCACCTACTACGCCAACTGTATCAGGCTCCACACTTACAACGCCAGACGGTGGCACGGGTAATCAGCGAACCACGAAGCGACGACCGCACAGTAAATCGCGGCATGGCTGTGCGACCTGTAAACGACGCCGCGTGAAGTGCGACGAAACCCATCCGACATGCAAAAACTGTCAACATCTCGAACTCGAGTGCTCCTATACGGGTACCCACCCGCCGACTCCGGCGGTACAAGGACGTCTAAACATTATGGATATTCGGCTTTTTCACCATTTCACAAAAGTTGTATGCAAAACGGTTGTAGAGGCTGGAATTTCGAATGACAAGATATGGTGTGAAGATGTGCCTGAACTAGCCTTTGAATACCCTTTCTTGATGCATAGCATTCTAATGTTTTCAGCTACGCATTTGTCCAGGACGCATAATAAGGCAATAGATCAGGTTGTAACATTTCACAGAGCAGATGCGCTACGGTTACTCAGCGAAGCTGTGAAAAAAGTAACGGCAGAAAACCTGGATGCTTTGGTTGCCTCATCTATTCTGTTGATTTTGGATTCTTTAGCGAATGCTTCGTCTGATGCTTCTTCGTCCAGCTCACTTCCCCCATCGGCATGGCTCCATCATGTTAGAGGTGCTGCCACAATTCTGACCTCCATTGGGCAACCAAAGGAAGGTAGTAGATTTTATCAGCAACTAGGCGTTGATTTAAGTGACCTTGCCATGCCTGGAATCGACGTAATTTCACCTCTTGAATGCTTTGATGATAGCCTTCAAGAACTATACCCGGTAAACATATCCTCTCCGTATTACAACGCCCTGGCATATCTCGACAAGTTATTCCGTCAACGGTACAAGTCTGACTTTATTTTACGAGTGTTTTCATTCCCTGCATTACTCGACCGCAATTTCGTCGGTATGTTAATAAAAGGTGACGAGTGGACGAAACAAATAATTAAGGTGTATTACAAGCTTGTCAGATCCTTTACATCAGAAAAGAAGGAATCCGTGTGGTTCCTTGAGGGTGTCGCTAAGGTCCTTCCAATTGATATGGATGAACTCGGGGGTTTAGGATTCATTACGCATGCCCTACCGTTAAATGTGCCAGACTTGACCGCGATGATGCAGAACGTTGGAGACTTGGACATGGATCGGATTTTTAAGATGCTCGACGCTAACCCTAATATGTCATTATCAGATCCATGGAACTTTCCAGTGGACTCGGTTGCGGGACTCCTGGGCTCGACGGAAGCTTCTGCGTGGTTGGCACCAGAAACTCAAGCAGAGGAACAGGCTATGGGCAGCGCAAGTCCAGAGAGTATTAGTGACTTGATTATGGCTGAAAACCTAGTGATCGACGACGATGGTATGATTGAACCCCTGAGCACTGGTCGTCCGGCCATTGTTATTACTTCCAAGCCGAGTCCGTCATAGTCTTAATGCGATTTCTTTTCTCCCCCACTCTATCTCTCTGCAGATTGTCGAAGCGATTTCTAGTTCTTGGGATGCTGAGTCAGCCGTTCTTCTGGAAATTTCCAATTCATAATAATATGGATCTTTTATTCACCTTCAAATAGACTTCCTTTTATCCCATTTTTGCAACAACTTCTCAGAGATACAAATCACGGTGTAATATTATATACAACATATTCGTTCAAGATGGTCGTTCATAATCCTAATAACTGGTGAGTGCTTTGAGAGCATTTATACACATTGACTTGTTACCTGCTAACGCATTGGGGTTTTATAGGCACTGGGTTGACAAGAACTGCATTGCTTGGAGTCAAGTCTACTTCAAGGAAAAACTTGTGGGTGTCTCTGGCAGCTCCAGCACCGCAGAGGCTCAAATTACAGGCGTCAAGTCGTGCGAGGGTGATGCCGATGTGTCGCAGCGCAAGGGCAAGGTCATCTCCCTGTTCGATCTGAACCTGGTGCTTAACTTCGAGGGTCGTCTCAAGAAGACAACTGATGACGATGTCAAGGGTGAGATCGCAATCCCCGAAGTGGCCTACGACAGCGAAGAGAGTGACTACGTGTTCAACGTGTCGAGCGTCAAGCACGAGGCCGTGCGCGATGTGATCAAGAAGGAAATTATTCCACAGCTCCGTAAACTTATCTTCCAGTACGGCAAGGATCTCATCACGGAACACGGATCGGGCATCCAGCACCCGGCCAACGAGGTCAAGTCCTCGTTCACCCTTGGAAACACTATTGCATCTCAGAGCGCATCTTCCGCCAACTCGGGCGCTTCTACACCGGCCGCTGCCGCTGCCGAAGCCAAGGCCAAGGCTCAGACCGACTCGGCTCCCAAATACAACACCGAAGGACTCGTCAAGACCGAAGCGTCCTTCCACGCCACTGCTGCTGACCTTTACGAGGTTTTCCTTGACCCTGCGCGCGTCAGTGCCTGGTCACGATCCACACCAGTCATCAAAGCCGAGGAGGGTTTCGCTTACACTCTGTTTGGCGGCAACATTAGCGGTACTATCACTAAGCTCTCTGCCGACAAGACCCATATTGAAATGACCTGGCGTCTGAAGGAGTGGAAGGAAGGCCATTTGGCTTATCTGACCTTGGACTTTGAACAGGGACCCGGAGACACGAAGTGCAAGATTAGCTGGACTGGAATTCCCCTGGGCGAGGCCGAGGTTGTCAAGCGCAATTTCGAGGAGTATTATGTCAAGCCCATCAAAATCACCTTTGGTTATGGCGCTGTCTTGTAATGTAATGTACGCATAGGCGCAGTTGAGCTATAGGAATAAAAATCCTAAATGTGAATAAATTATATACTATAAATGTCGAAAAAAAAAGTTCATAAATTCATAAATTAAGTTTACAATCTCTTGGATTTATTCTTCCATGACGTTTTCAACAGGATCGCCAAATCCCGGCGGTACGCCTTTCGCATGGCGGCTCCCAATTGCGCTCACAAACACGCCAAAATCTCTATTCCACGGAACTGTGTTATTCGTGACGGTCCTGATGATTTGAAAGGCCTCCATGGACGAGTACGGAATTCCTGTTCTAGGATCGACAAACTTGCAGGGTTTTCCTGTAACAACGCACTTTGGAATACCAGCGTTGGCCAGAGTCGCAGCCGCGGATGCACCAGTTGGGGTGGCAGCAGTTGCAGGAGCCACTGGTGTTGTTGTAAGTGCCAGAGACGCACGTGGGGTCTGGACACCATTCACTGCACCTCCTGTTGCCCTTCCTGTAAGCGCGTTGACAATGCTCGAGGAACTTCCACCAACAGCGCCAAAAATTCCACCACGGCCCGCACCAAGCTGCGAGAGCTTTTTGGGGGTCTTTTTGTTTGCATCGTTCTTGGGTTTTCTGCCCTTTGCTCCAGATACGCCAGCGCCGCTCACCTTAGCGCGGAGAATGGCATGAGTTGCTGCTGCAGAGGTAGGGTATGGTTTCATTGCTGTCCTGTCAGGAATGACTGGAATATCTAATGACTGTGGGCCAAAAAGAATTGTTTTCATTTCCGGTAAGCTGTAATGGAAATCTTGTGGAAATTCCATAAAGCTGATGGTTGTCAAAGCACGGCAAGCTGGTGGACCTTCAACTACTAGTTTCGAGGGGTCTATATGCTCCACTTCTTGCTCTTGTTCAATTGATGTAGTGTCTGTTTTTTCAGCAGCATCTGGATGAACCTCTTCAATTAGAATAGACGAGGGACTCTTTTCTTTAGTTTCGGGAGTCTTCCTTAGTACTGATTCTGGTTCGGCATCAGAGGGAACAAGTGCTAACTCTGTGGCAGGTGTCTCAGTAATAGTTGGCTCTTCCTTTACCTCATTAGTAGGTACATCAGACTGTGCCTCAGACTGTTCAGTAGTTTTGGATTCCAAAACGGGTACTTCACTTTCGATATCAGGAGCTTCAGTAACTACCTCTGAGACTTTATCAGATACCACAGGGGTTTCAGTAACTACCTCAGGGACTTCGTTAGATACCATGGGGGCTTCAGCAATTTCTGCAGGAGCTTCCGATTCCACAAGCGAACCATTGGTAACGTTATGCTTTGCCATCGATTCTTGTTCCCCATTTTCCGTTTTATGCACATCGGGACTCTCCTCAGACCTTGGCTCTTCCTTCTTTTCCGGATCATCTTCTCCAAAGATAATGTAATCAGCTTCCATTTGCTCGACACTTGTTGATCTGCGGTTATCGATAGGTGGTGGGTGTTCCACGACTTCAACAGGAGCAGCAGTGGCTCCATTTGCTTCCTTGTTGGACTGGAGTTCAATATTATTGCATTCTACCTTCTCTTCTTCCTTTTCAGGGCCTGAAACTTCAGGCTTTGGAGTTTCGTCCTTTACTTTCGCGTCCTTTCGCTTTTTCCACTCTCTCTTCAGTTTTGGTGGCGGAGGGGCGATTTCTTCAACGAAAGGTTTCGGAATTGAAGCAGGAACTAAAGTGGTCTTGCTCACATAACGAATGAAAGACGTCATAGGCACACGCTTCGCCAATAATGCTGCACGCTGCTTCTTTTTCCGATCTTCCTCTTGTTCGTAGAAAGAGTTCAATGACTCAATATTCTTTTTTTCGGTAATAACAGCTTCAGCAAGCCTCTCTTCCTGAGTGATATGATGAACTACTTTAGCAGTAGGCGTAGGTTGTTTGGCACGACGAGCTTCAGATTCCTTAAGCCGCTGGATTACGTCTTCCTTGTTTTTAACAGCTGCTTTGCGTGTTGATCGGCGACGGTTTTCGGACATGAGATTGTCGGCCGACAGACGCATTCTCTGCCGTTTCAAAAGTCGTATACGCTCGATTTCCGCAAGACCGTCTGATTCTGCATCCTTTGCGCGTTGTTTCTGGCGTTGCTGGGCTTTGGCAAGACTAGCTGGCATTGTAGCAATGGCATCACGTTTTCTTTTCTGATTACGGCGACGCTCTTCGCGTTGCTGTTTGGCTATCTCTTTCTCACCTTCATCGTCGTCCTCATCATCATCTTCCGAGATTGAGTCAGCGCTATCACTAAACATGTCATCGTCCTTTTGATTAATATCGTCGTCAGAGCTTTGTTGGTTGGCTGGCGTTGATGATTTCACTCTTTTTGGTCTACGCGTCGTGTTTTGCTCAGAAGACTTTCGCTTATTTGTTTCCCAAATGGCTTCATCCTCTTCATTCTCCTCCTCTGACGCGCTTTGCAGTTGACTCTCTTCTGCGACATCGTAGTCATCGTCGTCATCTAGCTCTCGAAAAATGTCGTTTGTTGTCTCATCCTCTTCAATTAAAGGAGTTTCAGCATTAAGAAGAGATTGAAGCCGATTGCCAGCGTTGGCACGGCGAGCACGCGTGGCAATGATACTCTCTACATTTTGTAGTTGCTGAACTTGCTTATGCTGCTTCAGTTCTTCATCGAGCGACTGCTGGAACTGGCCCATTATTCATTGTGGTTGAGCCTTGGTGTCGATTAATTGCTGGTTTCGATCGTGGCCAATATAACTAAAAGAAAAAAGAAAGAGAAAATGGAAAAGGACACAAAATCGCGTTGGTTGAAATACCCTGACCCTAAGAAGTGGACAACTTTTTGGCGCTCCAATTATTTTCATGAACCAGATCGGACTGGAGATTGCTGCCCGAACGGCAACAGAAGACATCAATGAATAGTTTACAAAGAGCCATTAATGGCTTGCGCGGAACAGGTCTGCCACGATTGGGCATGTCTGCTTGCATGTTTTCAACAACACCCAGGCTCTGCCATCAGGCGCCCAGCACGACTGGTGCAACAAGCGAAGAGCTTGCGCATTTTGCGCAACTTGCTGACAGCTGGTGGGATGTACAGGGCCCTCAGCGTATTCTACACAAGATGAACCTACTTCGCATGGACTTCATTCAAAAGATGCTCAAGAACAATTGGCCCTCTATACCGAATAGCAACTATGTGGAGGGCCAGGAACCCAGCTCATTTGTTCCTGGATATTCTTCAGATCTGCTTCCCTCTCAGGAACTTAAAGATGAAGTTCACAGAAAGATTAGTGCTCATGATGAGCAGTTGTTTACCAAACCGCAGTTCGAAGTGTTGGACGTTGGGTGTGGAGGAGGGATTGTTGCTGAGTGCTTAGCCAGGCAAAGCTTTACCAGACGTGTCAGAGGAATTGATTTATCGCCAGATGTTCTCGAAGTAGCAGAGAAACATAGAAAGACGGACCCAGTACTGGTCAAGAAGTTAGATTATCGGCTGATTGAGCTGGGAAAGCTTAAGGAAAACAATGAGCAGTACGATATGATCACAATGTTTGAAATGCTGGAGCATGTCCCATATCCTTCAGAAGTGTTGAAGGAAGCACTTGATCTTCTCAAACCAGGTGGTTTGTTGTTCATGTCAACTATCAATCGCACCGCCGTGTCTTACTTCACTACTATCTTTATGGGTGAAGATGTTCTCAAAGTGGTACCTAAGGGAACTCACACATTGTCAAAGTATATCAATGAGTCTGAACTACGCGAGTGGTTTGAGGCACGCAAGGACTGCGATGTTCTTTCATCCGAAGGATGTTTGTACATTCCTGCCTATGGTTGGAAGCTTACGGGCCCAGTGCAAATGGGAAACTACCTCATGGCCGTCCGCAAGAGGGTGTAATGCTAAAAGGATCATTTGTATATATTATAAGGTTAATTATGAAGCAGCAACTTCTTTCTTGTTTTCTTCCACGGGATCATCGACAAACGTGGGCAGCGATCCAGAGTCCTCTGCCAGGTAGCTTGGAATGCCAGTCGCCTCTGCCTGGAGAGACTCGAACTCCATTTCCTCCCCAAGGGCTTCCAGTTCGGCGTCGAGCTCAGTATCACTAATGTCGTCAGGCACAGCGTAGTTTCTTGACATTGTATCTTGCAATTCTTGTGACATGTCCAAAAGATCTGCCATTTCATCCTGAAGGGTCTCAATCTTGTCAATGTTTATCTTGCCGTATTGTTTCTTGAGCTCCTTATTAGCGGACTTCATAGCGTCCACGGTGACCATGACGTTTCTAAGATTATCCGTCGTTGCTGCAGCCTGTTCCATGTTCCATGATTGAGTTTCAAGGGCTTCTTTCTGAGCTTCAATTTGCCGGCGCTGCTTGAGGATTTTGAGAGCCTTCTGTCTAAGCGCTTGTTTTCCGGGAGAGCCGTCACGCATGCGACCAATTTTTTGCTGGTAGGTGGCGAGCTCGGCGTTGAGCTTGGACAGCTTGACGTCTAGGGACGCAACTCTAGTGTCGAGCTGGGATTTGTTAGCCAAAGGGCTGTGATGCGTGCTGATAATCAAGTATACCTACCCCAGAGATGGCGTCATTCAATGAAGGCTTGGGAGCAGTTGATTTTGAGCCGAATATCCTGTTCATAGTCGGTAGTTGGCCTTGTGTTTGGAGTTGAGGGTCTTGAGTGTCTTGCCTTTTGTCTCTCGCCGCTGAGTCGTGGAGTGGCAATAGACGCACAAAGTGGGAGTGTTTATGTCATCATTTTATAATCATTTTATAATCATATGTAGAAACACCAAATGACACCAAATGGGTAGTTCTACAGCTTGCATGCAGAATTCATGCATTTCTACCAATATTTGCCGTTTCTTTTTCCGCTGTTCTACATGTGCACGCGTCCTGCCGGCCTTCGAAGAATCAACTGAATTTCGTGGCTTCCTCCAAAAGTTTTCCACACAGCATTTTATTGATTTTTTTTTGGTTTTTTTGATTTTTTTTTTATATTTTTATTCTTTTCTTCCATCTTTTCTTCCGTCCTTCTGTATTTCTTGTATTTAACCCTACTTTCCTCCTTACTCGCTCTTCAGTACTGCTTTTCTTCTTCTTCTTTTGCTTCATATTACCGGCTTGTGGCGAAGGGCTTCTTTTACTGATCTCACTCCCTCCCTCTCCATACACCCATTATTATCAACGTCTTATAGACCGCTGTCCTTTTCGCCCTCTCTCCCGGTCCTGATTGCGGTTATCCCGAAGATCCACACACCTTCTCCACACCTTGCAACTATCAGTAGTATCTTCAGTGCCATCCTTCGTGCCTGATTTCAGCTACACTCTACGATTACTTAGTCAAAGCGCGACTACAGTTTACCCTGTCCTCTCGCACAGCAACCCAGACTACGGCCGGCTGCGTCCATTGATATCTCCGTCGACCAGAACCACCGCCAGCGTCCTTTCCCCTTTATGTATCACCGTCCTCCACGCACTGAACTATAGTGGTAAGTGTAGCTTGTTGCTTTTTTAGCCCCCACCAATTTGTACCACCGCATTTTATGTCACCAGAGTGGACTCCAAGATTGCCTTGGGACTCTCGGTCTCAACAATTAAACAATATTGGCTTCTTTTCATCATCTTCTAACCTCATCAGCAGCAGTTACGCCTGGCATCCATGGTGACCTCCTCTCCGAGAAAGTGCATTCTTTGGTCGGCCTCAATCGCATTCATCCTCTCATATCCCTTCATTTATACCGCGCTCTCCATCGGCCTCCCCAATGTTACGATTCTTCCCCACACCAAAACCACCCATATAATTCCAGATCTCTATGTTAAGCAGCTCTACATATCCCCTCCGCCTTTTTCAAGTGCACTATCAGGCCAGTTCACTGATTCTCTGGAGCCTTTTTTGAACTCGTTCCCAAAGCGTGATGGCAATCCTGATTCGTTACTCGCACCAGGCTATGTCCCTCAGCTCGTTTCGGTTTTTCCCAATGTCTTGCGAACCAACAGCACTCATGCACTCTCGTCTCTGGATCGTTTTGTTTCTGATCCCAGCATACCCCGTTTGGCGCAATTACAATCGGTCCTCTACCTTCCTCGGGTAGTCGCTTCAGACATCCTCAGCGCAGCGGGTATACTAATATCATATTTATACCACACTCCGGAAGATGAGCAAGTCTGGAATAGTGCCATCTCATCACTACTTACGTCTACCACTTCCACAGCTCTTAATCCTTTTTCATACGTCGTCCCCGTCAAAGAAGCAATTGAACCAAGATCGTGGCTTCAACTTTCTTTCACTGTCTTGCCATTTTGCCCAATTCCTCTTCTGGGCTTCACTGTAACATATTCACTACTAACTTCGTATGTTGCCCTTTCTTGGGAGCATGTGTCATCTGTAAGATCCAAGATGGGTCTTTTCGTTGCCTTTGTGGTACAAGTCCTTTTGAGCATTGCCGCATCTATTAGCATCATCTCATTTTTCTTTCCGACTTTTTCTGGCGACAGCTTGCGTAACTTTTTAATCGTTCCATACTTCATTGTCATTGTGAGCTTAGAAGGTTTGATCCGCCTACTGAACGCCGTGGCAAGAACACCACTAGAAGACCCTCCATCATCACGACTGAAAACTGGATTTTCATCGTCGATCGGCAAAACAATCGGAGCTTTGTCTACATATTCGGGAATCTTGTTGTTATATTATTTTGCTTTCCCGTTTGTCTCGCCGCAAATTCGACACATATGTCTTTTCACAGTCTTGGCCCTTTTCCTTAATCTGTGTCTCCATGTGACCTACTTCTCCGCCGTCCTATTTATCGATCTACAACGCTTAGAGATTGATGACCTTATATCTGCGGATGTTATCACAACTCAAACTCATTCCCTGCTACCTTTTGAAAATCAAATGCCAAAGCTTTTGAAGGGTCAGTACTTGTACCTTCGTCATCTCTATCTCCACCCTACTCTCTCCGCCTCAGCCACAGTGCTAACGCTTTCCTTGATATTTTTGTCAATATGGGGTTACATTACCGATCCCAGTGAGCAGCACAACTACTCATCAAACAAGATTACTTTCTTTATGTCTCCTCTTCTTTCTTCACCTACTCTCTCCAAGTATGGCAGTATTAGAGTATTTGAGCCGATAGTGCTACAAGGCGAATTTTCCAAGACAGGTGCACACAAAATCATTTTCAAGGTTGGCAGCTCAATTCAGAGCTCTTTCTTTTCTTTAACACGAATTTTATCTGTCCCCATTATCCTTGAGTTTTTGGCATCTCTAGGGTTTATCCTTTCTCTTACTGGTGTTATTTTCAAGTTTGTATGTCCTCCTAAACGGGAACACACGGAAATGACCCCTTCTAGTGAGGTGCTGGAATTCTTTTCCAAAGAACTTACTGGGTGCCACACTCTGGACGTTTTGATGGTCGTCTCACAAGGTAGCACCATTACCACAGTATCTCTAGATCACAAAGTGTTTGTTTGGAATGCCTCTTCAGCACCAGGCACCAAAGTCGAGCACCCAATAGAGATTTTCAATCCGCCAGACTTTTGGCCAATCAACAAAGTTGTCCTGAATTCCTCTTTGGGTTTAATAGCTTTTTTCTGCACTAAATTAGCTGCAATTAAGTGTTTCGACTACAGAACAGGAGTGCCCTTATATCATATACACGATGATTCGCTATTCAGTGTACTTCCTGTTGCGTTGTTTTTCTCCAGGGGAGAGCTAATCGCAATCACACGAACTGGTGTTTTGGTTTCGATATCCAGCACAGGAGTCATGACCAATGTTGATGTGGAGTTTTCTAATAAGGCGGGACATCTTACCCACGCTAGGCCACTTGTTACTCCTCGTATTCCTGAACGTGTGGTTTGTATCTCTTCGGAAAATGACATTTCCATTGGCACACACATTGGCAAAGTTTGGAAATTCAGAAAGCTTCAAATCCAAGAATCTCCCATGCAAATTAACATGCACGCTCACGCGGTATCACACGGCATGCACGATCTTTCAAAGTACAAACCACAGCCTATCCCTGCACCGCAGGCAATGTTGTCACGAAGATTGATGAAGACAGGCAAGATGGGTGCAATGAATGGTATGAATCGAATGCCCATCGAGAAGCCAAAACCCAAGATCTTGAGCAACCCAATATTGGCGATTGTCCCCGTACCTGCCATCAACATGGTATTGCTTGCTACATCTATCCAAGCTTGCCTATTTGATGCCCAGACAGGCATCATTGTGCGCAATTTTCAATTAGGGCACTTCAAACCGAACACTTTACGTGTCTTTCATTCACAGCCCACGCATTGCAGATTTTGTGGGTGCGTGTCAGTTGATACTCTATCTATCGCATACACGGAGGTGGATGGAATGGTGATCTGCCATACTCTTACAATTGATAATCGTGCCAAGAACAGCATATGTATTCGAGTTGAGCGAGATCCTCGAGAGACTAGATGCCTGGGTTTCGAGGCTACAACCGAACGTCAACATTGGCTTGAGCGAGTTGAAGGGTGGGATGCGACCGATATAAACATGATTATGGGAGTGCGCCGGAAAGAAGTTTCACAAAGCATAGAGAATGAAGGCACTGATAGTAAACTATCATCACTGCGATCCCGCAAGAACAAAGTCGGAAGTGCTTTCTCCCGATATAACCCCCCTGCTAATCGTTTCCCATTGATATCATCGACGTGGGAAGGTTTTGCCATGTCAGCAATTGGTGAAATCTCATACTACGACATTCCTGACTATAGCGAGCATGTGCAGTCAGACAAAACTAGCATGTCGAAGGATCCTCATATTTCCAAGCGCTACTTTGGAGGATACGGTGGAATTGGTCTTGAGCTCGATGCGGTTTTACGGCGCCGGTTACTGATCCGTTCAATCGGCCCTGTTACCAAGTATGGCGCCAAATCGATTGCCGTAGCGTTTGGTAATATCATCAAGGTGCTGTATTTTGGTAAGGAGGAATCGCTCCCTAACGCCGACCCTGGCCCCAGCACAAAAATCTACGTACCGTCGCCTAGCCCGTCAATATCCGGAGGTAAGAAATGGCGACGGGAGGTTGGGTATTGAACTCAACAAATAGTGTGACTACTATATTTATATATTTTTATTTCGTTTCATTTCATTTTATCCTGTGCGTGTATATACACGTATGTATACTTGATTTCACCTTTTTTTGGCTTTCAGTTTGGTGATTTCATGTTGTAAAGTAATCTGTACGGAATCGCCATGTTCGAGGCCTGAATTTTTTACAATCCTTTTGTTGCAGGTACTCCTATAGCGTGCCCTATAACTGCCTCGGAAAGCCGGATCCAAAGACAATCCTGGAGCTCTAGTACTTGAGTTCAACTTGTTCCTCCTACTACACAAAATTCCTAGCCAAGAAGAAGGCAAAACCAGCATCTGGAACTTTGAGATGCCTTGTAAGCTCGTTCCAGCCCCTTAGATATAAGAGTATGGGTTTGACATTCATTTTTTTCGCTGGACTCAAGTTCGTCGCATACATTTGCTGGTTGTTTGAGCAGTCACTCTAGAGCTCTACTGAACATATGAGCATTCGAAGCTAGCCGAATGTTGGTGTTGCAACACACAAAGGAATTGCGACCATGCAGACCGTGTGTGCTTGCATGCTGGAGGCAATCCCGAAACACAAAGTCGCTGATCCGGCCAAGCATATCCACTATAGAAGCGGTGGTTTATTACACCAACATCGGAAGTACCTACTACTCCAAGTTGATGCCATGAATCCATGGACGATCACAGGGATTGTATTTCAACAACGAATGCTGCTTTCAAATGTTTGCAAACAGCATGAGCTGTTGTATGACGAAAAGCTTCAAGGCTGCTTCATGGGTTTCAGGTGACGCGACTTCAAGTTGATCAATGTCTCCAGTAATCTATTTGAAGTTTTTATACAACCAACTTTCATGTTTTGAGCTCTTGTTGCCTCCATGTGTTGCACTTAGACGATCGGACTTACGACGCTGACGACGCAGTATATTGACGATCTTCGGCAATCATCGCTTGGGTGTACCTAGCCGTGTATACAACCGGTCACATCAACCATAATCAACTCTGAACATTGAAGGTATCTCGGGAAACAGCAGGCCAGGGACTGAGGGGCTCAACGCTTCACCACTCCGCTTATAACTAGCTATAGATAATTAGATTATCATATGCTGAACACGCACATATGCCGGTTGAAAGATGCTGTTTTATTGGCATTTTACGTACCATCATTTGGTGTGAAAAAGGCTCCAGCTATTCTATCGAGTGCCTCAATGCCGCTAATGTTCGCCATGTAAAAACACATACATGCGCATGTATGTAAATCACTCACCTTGTTCATCCTGTTTGGCTCTCCAATCTTAGATTCCCGTTCTAGAAGCTTGTACGTATCCGTAGGGCCAGCATAAGCAGTTCTACAATCACTGTGTCTCCAATTCTCAAACGCGTAACTCTTACAGCTGGAACAGCAACGCGACCGAGATATCGGGACACAGCGCGCTAAGCTTCGTACGTAACAAGGTTTAGAATGGACACCCCCCACCTGGTGCATCTCAATCCACTTGGGCCCTTCAGACCGGTAACGTTTGTTGTTCGCTGCGCACTCATGAAGACTTTTGAAAGGTCGCGAGAATAAGCTTAAAACGCCTCGCACGCTACTATAGTACTACGTACCCTCAAGGCTTTGTCTCTTTAGTAGAGAAGTATCGATCCATGGCTGCTTTCTGAAGCCAACTTTTTTGCCTGCCGCTGGGTCGTCTTGATGTACGGGACTCCGGGTGCGGGGCATGTGAACGTCTTACAGTACGCGGGCAATATAGAGCTCCGGGCTCTGCAAAATTCAAATATATCCAGTAGCAGGCGTCATTGCAAAAAATAAAAAGAGAAGAACGCATTGATTTACACTTTGGAGGCCTGCCCACCTTCACCAAAGTCACTGAAGCAGGTCCTCGGTGTCTACATTCGGACCAAGGAGTCGACTTGGATAGGTGCACCTTGAATTAATATGGAACTTTGAACTTCTAGAAAAACATGGAAGTCAGCACTAGTGGTGTCCACGGCTAGCTCTAGAATTGAGCCATAATGGCATTTTATCCCCTTTTTGAGCTTAGATATGGGTCTACAACATTTTATTATAAGATGGCATTCCACATGCGTTAGAGATCGTTGCGCATACATACTGTAATGTATATGCATAAGCAAATTAAATTTCATAATGCTGTGCCACGCCCTCTCATGTGCGCGAAACCCATAGAACGCTGCAGCATTTCTCTCGACAAGAAGAAATTCAATGGCCTCGCACTGGCGATAAACAGTTGCAGCTAGCCATGGAGCTAGCACTTGAGCGAGCTGAAATTGATGGTAAAGCACTGTGCACTAGCCTATAAGCAGCCAGTGCCATTCTTACATACCATACATGTACTGTATACAGAGTATCAGGTTTTGTTACTAGTATTTTATTTGCACATGTGCCTTCTTATCTTCAAATGTTCTTATAGGAGTTACTCCGAGAGAAAAACCTTCGCTTAGCTTGAAAAGTACGAACCCTCCAAAATCCAAATGTTATTATTGATTATTGTTCTTGTTATGTCCAAACTGATCCGAGGGGAAAATACCATCTAAACCAATAGGCAATCAGCACCACTAACGAACTCCGATATCCTGGAGACCCTGGCTGGCTGCTAAAACGGCTGATTGAATATAGACGTTTTACTTGATATATAAAAAGAATAATAACAGTATTCAAGAAGAAAAAAATTAAAGTACTGGTCACAAGTAGTCTCTGATTTATTTGTGTGTTTATTACAAGTCTTGAAAGGTCTTGTTTTTAAGAGCATGCATTTGGTAATATATTCTTGCCAGCTCAAACTTAACTTGGACCCTCGCTATAAGTCAGCGGCACTGGTAATGCCATTGCGTTCAAAGAATAATGCTTTCATTGAATACTTCAAGCTTATGAAAACGGGGGTTCTTAAGAGAACACAATGCAGATGTGTATGTACTCCTTCAACTGCCAGGGGTGGAGCTAGGAAACATTCAGGCTGAGGAGCATTAGGAGGCCAGGAACGTGAGAATATTAAAAACGGCACTTTAACATGAAAGCTATGAGGTACAATAGCGAGGTGCTTGTGTGAGAGTAAAGTGACACCGCTCATTTCGATAGAAGTAGCTCAAAATATTCAGTCATTAATAGTAAGTAAAAGAATGTACAAAGCATCACACTCATGGTTATACCGCCGCCCTTCAATTACGTACACGTAGGTTCCTATAATTTTGTACGGGTCACTACGCAGAATTGGTACAGGTCCTATAGAAACTATATGATGCCTCTCGCACTCGCACTTGTAATTTTTTTACATCCATTATCACGTCTAATACGTATAGCCAGTATTTGTCTCGAAACTGGAAGTCCACCAGTGGATTATTTTTTTGTGACGAGCACTGGAGTAAGAGGGCTATCTAGCTAGCTATAGATATCTAGCTAGCGCTGAGCAGAGCATTCAAAGTGGATGCGTGCCTTTCCGAAAATGCTTCAGGACGTACCGAGAATTGCAACCTTATTTTTCTTTAAGCAACGAGCCGATAAAGCTTAGAGTGTAAAGACGCGTGGAGCAATACGCTGAGCTAGCTATACGTGGAGCAAGGCGCCTATTTTTTGGTCCAAGTTTTCATTATTATTCCATGTTAAGAGGGATGTGCGAATACAGCGACTAGCATTTTGGCTAGATAGCACTTGCATTTCTGTAGTCACCACTACCATTTCAACTCTCCCACTCTAACTTCACCCACAATCTATTCTCACCATCAATCCACGCCTGCCACGCCATAAATAGGAACTCTCGATGACATGGAAAGGCATTACTGTCCCACTTGTAACACGGTAACCATTACTTTGCGTAGGTTTTCAACTGAGAAAAAGATCCATAATTTTGACGATAACTAATTCTCAAGCTCCTGACTTCGCGGTCAACTTTGCGAATGCCGCTGGAATCGCGACCGGTTTAGTAACTGCCCCCAACGTCGCGGCTGGTACAGCGAATGTCCCTAACGTCGCGGCTGGCTCAGTGAACGCCCCTAATTTCGCGTCTGGCCTAATAAATGCTCCTAACGTCGTGACCAGCTTTGCAAATGCCCCTAACGTCGCGACTGGCTCAATAAATGCCCATCACGTCGCGACTGGCTCAGCAAATACCCCTGGCTTTGTGACCAGTTTTGCTAATACCGCCGGCGTCGCGACCGGTTCAATAAATCCCCCTAATGTCGCAACTGGCTTAGCGAATGCCCCTAGCGTCGCGACAGGCTCAATAAATGACCCCGATGTCGCGGCAAGTTCAGAAAATTCCCCTAACGTCGCGACAGGCTCAGCCAATGGCCCTGACGTCGGGATCGAATCATGCCCTCACCCCCTTCCGCCTCTAGACGTGGCCTACAACACTCCCCAAGAAGCCCTGGATGCAGTTAACAATGCCATAAAGAGCGCAGGCTACGCGGTTACTGTAAGCCGGACAGGGAAAACCCGTGGCGGCATGCCCCGATATATGGGGCTTCATTGCGATCGAGGAGGAAAGTACGTGCCACATGTGACGGCTGAAAATCGCAAGCGCAATACCTCAACCAAGCGTTTGAACTGCCCCTTCAAGCTCACTGTTCGTTGTAATCAAGATACCCAAACCTGGCATATGACCGTGGAGTGTGCCCAGCATAACCATCCGCCATCACCGCCGTCAACGCACTCATCTCAGCGACGAAAGGAGCTCGAAACCATGAAGCCTTTCATCATATCCCAGATGGAATTGCAGGTTCCCACCCGGCACATCCTTACAGGGCTTCGTGCGATCAACCCATCGTGCTGTATTCGTGCAAGGGATATCAATAACCAGCGACTGAAATTCAATTGGGAGCGCGAGTGCCAGAACTTGCGTTCACAGGGCCAAAGCGTGGAGCCACCCGCAAGCGGAGGTAACAGTGCAAACAGTGGCAGTAGTGGACGTGTAAGCAAGACCGCACCACGGCAGAAGAGGAAAACAAGGCTTGAGCGGGCTCAAGCTACGGCAGATATCGATGAGAATATCGTGTCGGCGTAAGCACACGAAGCCAGGCTACTGCGGCAGCGGAAGAAATGATCACAGAATGCTAGTGCTACCTAGTCAAATGCTAGTCGTTGTATTTGCCCTCTATTAATTTTTTTAGTATATCCAATCAGATGCTTTAGCCGCCAGCCAAGATCTCTAAGAGATTAGACTTTGTTAGTTGATCGTCTAATTGGTTTATATGGCATTTTCCTTCGAAATAGGGATTTTTTCTTTTCAAAAGTTTGTTTATTACCCAAACTTTTACTACGAGGGAACTCGAACCGCAGAATTCAAGTGAAAGGACACTCTTGAATGATCTTTGTGAAACTGCAATAAGTTCATAAAGTTGTACACAAGTTGGGATTAATTTTAGTCTAGCGTCATCGAGACTACTTTTTTCAGACTTGCTTTCATATCGTTTCATTGGACTTACTTTTGTCCAGTGTCATAAACCTTATACACGCAATAAATAGTACTAGTTCTTGTCATTGAACGATGTGTATATCAGTTCAAGATCTCTTGAATTGTTCAAAACAGACACATTAATAGTTATTCTATTTGTCGCCAACTTAAGGTCCAAAGTGGGAGTGCCTGTGGACCCAACAAAACAAAAAAAGAGGTCAAGCAGACACAGGCTTATGATCGCTGCGGTCTTCATTGTTTCCGTTTAACTAGTTTTTGCCTCATACTTATCTTTGTCGTGAAGAAAAGAAAGAATCGCGAAAGTATGTAGTGCCACTGATTGATTGTTCAATACTCAGTGACATCACTGGTGAAGATGACGACAGATTATGCACGGATCTTTTTATTGTTTCAGTTTGGCTGGCACTACTAGAGCTTAGGAGCCGTACCGATATAAAAATAAAGTAAGGCATGGGTCAATGCTTATCTCATACAGAGAAGTTCTAGATCAAAAGAACTGTTACTAGAGTGTTGCGATGGTGTGGGGCTAATCCTAAATGAATGAAAGTGCTCCAAACATCAGCACAAATGCCAATCCAGGTGTCAATTTTCACTGAACTTTTCTTCTTGGCCTCTTGTATTGTGTCTTGTCACAGAAATCTACTTGTTTTTTTTTTTGCACCTCGTATATTCTGCTCAACATTTCTGACTTTATGCCTTGAATTTGAATTAGCCCACCTGGATGAATATCACGAAATTTTTTACAAGTTTTTGGACCGAACTAACTCAAGTCCTCAACTACACATTTACTGCTTCTATTTAATATCACGCAGCGACATGGCGCAGAGGAAGCGCATGGGGCTCATAACCCCAGGGTCCTTGGATCGAAACCAAGTGTCGCTACATTTTTGAATTTTTTTTTGGGCTTGTGCTGTGGTTAGAAATCCGAGTTGAAGTTCATGGTATTGTTGCTGGAGATGTTGAGGGATGCTGAGGAAGAGCCTCAGTGCGTAGTTTCATATTAGACTTTTCGCGATCGCCAGTTTATGCTAGCTTTGTATATTCACATTGCATAGAAATTTCGCCAGAAAAAAAAGATGATTGTGATGATGATGATAACGAACATAAAAATGTTTAAGTTATTTACAAAATTCTTTTATTATTATTATTATTTGTTATATGTCAACTGCGGTTTACGTACTCTATAGACGTTAGCAGCCATTCTCGGTGAGATCCAAAGCTATGTAATTTCCACATTGGGAATAAAACTTTTGAAGGTCTTACGTCAAACTTTGCTTGTGATAATGGGGTTTAGATGGTTTGAATTGTTAATGGGGTTTAAATGTTTTAGCCTAGTAAATTAAAAAAAAAAAAGCTAGAACTTTGCACTGCGTTGAAAGTCCTAAAAAAGAAAACAGGTTCCTTAGTTGCTGGCAACCATGGCCTGGTACTTGGCAGTGATCTTGTCAAGGCGGTCAGTGTTGATTCCGACACGTCTGGCTTGGGTAGAAAGACGGTTCAAGTTGTTGGCGTAGGAAGCCTTGGCCGCGTCAGCGACACGGTCCTCGGCACCACCAACCAGGTTAGCAAGTGCAACCTCAGCGCCGTTGGTGACGGACTGGACAAACGGACCGAGCAGGAAGTTGCCAACAGCCATGGAAAGACCGCCGGTGAAGGGAGCAAGCGCGTGGGAGACAGTTCCAATGGCGTTGTCGATTTGAGAGTCGGCGCCGGTGATAGCAGCACTGATACGGTCAGCGTTGGCATGGCCGTCGTTGGACTGGAGCTGGCGGTTGAGGGTGTCAACGACCTGCTGGTGGTTGACCATGCCAGACTTGGCACCGTCAACAAAGGCACCCTGGCGGGCCTCAAGGTCGCGCTTGGACGCAGAGGAAGCACTGGCAACCATGGCCTGGTACTTGGCAGTGATCTTGTCGAGGCGGTCAGTGTTGATTCCAACACGTCTGGCTTGGGTGGAGAGACGGTTCAAGTTGTTGGCGTAGGAAGCCTTGGCCGCGTTAGCGACACGGTCCTCGGCACCACCAACCAGGTTGGCAAGTGCAACCTCAGCGCCGTTGGTAACGGACTGGACAAACGGGCCGAGCAGGAAGTTGCCAACAGCCATGGAAAGACCGCCCGTGAAGGGTGCAAGAGCGTGGGACACAGTTCCAATGGCGTTGTCGATTTGAGAGTCGGCGCCGGTGATGGCAGCACTGATACGGTCAGCGTTGGCATGGCCGTCGTTGGACTGAATCTGGCGGTTAAGGGTGTCAACGACCTGCTGGTGGTTGATCATACCAGACTTGGCACCATCGACGAAAGCAGATTGTCTGGTATCAAGCTTAACCTCACCGTCCATGGCAGGAGCGGCAGCGGCAAGGGAGGCCATGACGGCAACAGTAGCGAGTTTAGTAGAGACCATTGTTGAAAAAGATTGAATAAAGTTGGATAGTTAAAAGAGCGTAAAGAGCTTAAAGAGAGTGGAGTAGTTGGAAGACTAAAGAATGTTTAGATACAAAATAAAATGGTTTGGAATATAACCGTCTTTTATAGTATTTTCAAAAGTTTCTGATTTGGAGTGAATTCACAAATTGTCTTCGTAAATTGTTTCCGTAAATATTACAAGTTCGTGTCCAAGCGAAGAACTAGACCAGCCGCACTGTATTGTCATACAATTTATGCGAACCTTGAACTCTTTCGAACACCCGAATTAAACATGGAGCCAGAATAAGTACCTCTCCACAGTTTTGGACTATTGTCATATAGTGCCCGGGGATTGACAGACAAAGAGACCGAAAAACAATTCAAAACAATACATTGTGAAGTCAAAACTTCTCCAGCTTTTTGTTTTGGGATAGCTGCCCCTCACTTGAGAGACTTTGTAAGTACAAGTTAATCTCGTATCGATTCACACAAGAAACCTAAAACAAGCTGTCGTTTAGTGGACCCTGCCTGTGCTCCAAGTCAAACATGAGCTAGTAGGGTGCGTAGGGTCTTTTTCATGACTAATGTGATATCCTGAAGAGCGGGTTGACAGACAAAGTGCTTGGAAAAAAAAAGATTTCGAGACAATAGTTCGAAACAATACCTTGTGAGAAGACAAATTATCTTGACTTACAACTGTATAGCTTTATAAGTTCGTAAGATTTAAAAAATTTAAAAAAATTTCACGATTGTAAGACTTACACAAGTTGCATCTTGAATAGCCTTTTGGCTTTTCGTGGTTCGGTAATCTCGTAATACTCTCTTGGAATTCACATCTCAATTGATGCTTATAACCTGACGTCACATAACTTAGCCTCATAGCATACCATGACATGGCCCTATGTTATCTACATGTACGTAACGTAAAGCAGGGTCTAATGTTATGTTAACGTGAAATTCACATAAATTCTATGTTATAAACGGTTGACTGGTTTCTGACACTTTAGAGCTTGTAATTTCATGCTTTTAAATACTTATAGTCTCAGCATTAGTCTTGTGGCCCCCAACTTCAACCCCGACCTAGACCTTTTTTCATTGGCTGCTTCATATTGTGTAGTCGTATCACTCTGATTACGGATCAATCTAGGCTCCACATCCTTTTTTGTCGTAATGTTTCCAAGTCGCATTCTTGTTTGACGATAACGATGATAATGTTAGACCTAATGATTGTCTGGTTAGAATAACACTACTAGAAGTGGCCTAATTGTACAAGCATGAAGCAATTACTGGCTTTCCGCTAGTCACCTTCAACCCGTCTCTGCTTTGTTTGTTTCACGTAATTTTGGCACCATAGGCATGTGCTCCTAGTCGCATGTATCATTCAACCGCCTTGTTCTTTTTCCATGTTCTTATATACAACTCCTTACTTCTGGGCCGGTAGGGCAGTCCAGTAGGTAAGCTCACGTAGAGCAACTTCGTGTTAGTCTTCGCAATTGTACTTAATTTTTAGGAGAGCAAAAACTTTTTTTTTACTCTCAACGCTTTATTTTTTTTTTTTTTTTTTACTCTTAACGCTCTATCTCCTGTTCTTGAAATCATTTATGGTCACAGTTCGAGCATGTTGTCGGTAACGTTACCACTGAAACTAAAAAAAGGCAACAAGACCCGATAACCCATCTTCTGCATGTGAGTACCTCTGTTTAATTTAGTCTGGCCCATTTCATTTTTGGCCCATTTCCAAATTGCTTTGGAAGAAATTATTTCCTGGTCAAAACAAGGCAGGTCTCAAAGATCTTGCCCATGTTATTTTTCATCCTCCAACTCCCAACAATAAGGCAATTATTTTCTCATAGAATGGATAAATATGTGATGAGTATAGTAACTATATGAGAAGGGTCCTTTGAAAATCCAAAAAGAGATTATGCCATCTAAACTAACCGGACCGTCAGTGCCAACGAACTCCAATTTCTTGGTGCTTTATAGCTACTAAAACCTTTCATTGAATATCAAATCCGAATTTTTGGAATACCCCATACTTTACTGAACACCATAAGCCAATGGCCCTAATATTCTGATTGAAACTGAGTCAGTTCTGGTCACGCTCAGAACAAGCTTGGTCCAACTAAACAATTGCTTGTTTTAGTATGAATGGATGAGATTGACATGTACTCTCTTTCTCTTTCGATAGGGGCTATCTGAAGAAGCTGAAGGATGACTATTTTTATCACATGGTGTGGTTATGAGCTATTGTCGTATACTTCTAAAACCACTTTTTTTTTCCTGTCAATCCCAGTGTATCACAGTTTTATAAGACATGTGGAGAGAAACTTGTACTTGTGGCCCATGTTTAATTCGGTGTCAAGAATTAAGGTTTGCATAAGCATGGGCAGTATGGTGCGGCTGGTCTAGTCTTGTGCGTCGCGAGCTTCAATTACTAACATGGACTTGTAACAACTTCTAAAACCCCTAATATTATAAACTATTTAAACCTCATTTTACCATGAACAGAATTCCCTTTCTACCACCTTTGGCAATCTTATTTCCTGTTGTAACAATTACATACATGTAGCTTTTGCTCTCACCGAACACACTGCTTGACACATAATTGGAACTAAGTAGACCATCTAGGCCGTTTAGACAATCAGCACCACCGCTAATGGACTCGGGTCCCCCGGGTATCCTGGATGGCTGCTAACGTCTATGGAGTACATAAACCGCAGTTGACATATAACAAGTAATAATAATAATAGAACCATATACAAGGCACAGCCCATCCGGCATTGCAATCAAGCACTTGCACTCGTACTAAATGCAGACCTCATAGATCTTCTTCTTCTCCAATCAACCCACAATAAGTTCAGTTTGTTTTGTTGCTAGATTATAAACACCAAGTTAAAATCTATACAAATTCCAGAATAAAAAATTTCAGATAGGAGTTCAAACATGTCGTTTTGGCAGATCTTGAAAAATTGAAGTCTCGCGATCTTGAAATCTTCAGATCTTGGAATCTTCAGATCTTGGAATCTTCAGATCTTGGAATCTTCAGATCTTTTTTTCTTTATTTTAGGAAATACATGTAGAAAAAAAACAAAATAAACACATAAATCAAACGGAATGGAGAAAACAGCAGAACAAAAAAAAAAAATCCCATCTCTGAGATTTATGAGATTTGAGCTTGAATTTGGACTTCTATGGTATGGTTTAGTGCTCCTATGTCGTTTTATTCTTTTCCTTCTTTTTTGGTCCTTCTTTCACATCGATATTTTGTATGCTTTTAAATATCGTGCTCCGTCTCTTTTTTTTCTTTTCTTTAAAACCGTTTCGCCCGTTTGCTTTTTCCAAGCCTCCGTCGGCCCGCCTTCGACACCCCTGTTTTCGAGCCCCCCGCCGCTGGCCCCGCCGTCTTGCTCCGTTTATTGCTGCCGCCCTCGTCCCGACCGCCGTACGCCGGTTTCTTGCCAAACCTCTCGCCACTGCTGCTGGGCGCAGGCTTGCTGGCCCCGAACTTGCCCTTGCCTTTGCCCTTGCCTTTGCCCTTGCTCGCGGCCCGCTCCTCGTCCCGTTTCTGCATCTCGCTGATCTGCGCCTCGGCCTCCTCGCGCATCTGCTGGAACGCCTCGTCGGCGCCCGTGCCGCCGCCGCTGCCGCCCTTGCTGCCGCGTTTGCGTTTCAGCTTGCCGCCGCTCGGCGCCGCCGCCGGACGCCGGGC
>JAJMAG010000039.1:0-119320 GCA_030564905.1 Geotrichum fermentans | reverse complement strand
CACATCACTGAGTCATGATATGCCAAACTGGCGGCGGTTGATGTGTCATCGCGAGTTGTTGCCACCTATTGCTACTCTAATGGCAACGTTGCCATGGCAACCTGTACAAGAAAGTACACGGCAGACGTGAGACATGTATTGGATATATCAGTCCGGCTGAAAGAACTTGAAGTTCGTCGTGGATCGATGATATTCCATATATATTCCATCAATCAATCCACACCATGATGGTGATGAAGGATGGCGTTGCCTGATACTCAGGGCTCTGTTCACTACGAACATGTGCACGGCTCAATGAATATTGACACACCGCAACAGGCCACAGCACGCAGCGGCCTCCAAAGACAAGCCTCTCGTGGCGCTCAGATCACCGATTGTGCGCGCTGTTTCACTTGTTAGCCGACGACGTTGGGGCCTCGCATCAACGCTCTGATCAACCTACAGTACGTTTAGTGCAGCACAGAACAATTGTGGATCAGGGATTCAGCAAGCTCGCCGCCATATAGATAACGTTTCACGTGCAAAACTGCACATATTTCACGGGATAGGACACCTGTGGCACAATTGCATAAACGTAACACGCACTTGGTACGTAAATGAAGCAGTGTTTGCGTGTACCCAATGTAGTAGTAGGCAAGGCTGAGCTTCCATGGCAGGGGAAAGAGCACCAACCATAGTGCTCGCATCATAGTCGACCAATAGATGGCTCTAGATGATTGTAGAGTACGGAGATCCAAAATGAAAACCTAGGTAAAATGCTGATGATGGGAAGGCAAGGCAACGACCAACATATCGGAGCATACACTTGTTGAATCGGAGTTTCACCACCTTCTTCCAATGCCTACGCTCTAATTCCCAGAATCTCTGACTCGATGACATCTGAGTGAAACGCAAACTCAAAGGTGGAAGGAACAATCGTCACCGCCACTTGTGACTGCTGAATGCCCGTAAAGTTATCACAACAGGCCTACTGTAATGGTCAAGTATTCCAGAGTTCCATTTAATTCCTTCAACTACAGCACATCCATCTCATTTGTTCATTTTCTCCTCCTCCTCTTTCCCATCCTCCCATCACTCTTCAACCTGTATTTGATGTTCATCATGCCCTATCCTACTACTGACCCAAAATCAACTAAAAAAAATATATCGAGACCTTCTCATAAAATCATGAGCCCTCCACAATTGCCTTCAGCGCAGGCTGTACCACTGACTGAAACATCCTCCATCAAATTGGTCCGCAACTTCTTCATAGCCGCATTTGGTTGTCTGGCCTTCCTTAGAGGTCTCTTCCCTGACAACCATTTCGCCGACGACGCCTTTATGGTGCCCCGAGAAATCCCTAACCAGAAGCCTAGTGTGGTTCGAATAAAACGACTTAAAGATGGCATATCTGAATCTGGTGATCTCCTAAATTCTTGGATTGTAAGTGACAGGAACCATCACAGGGCTTTTGTTAACTTATTAGAACGAAGGAATTTTTGATGCTTTGGATCACAAATTTCTTCAGACAGTGATTTTCACCATCTACTTAACTGAATCACGGCCTACAGATGCTCTAGAGACATACATTTTTTCTCTCACGTACTCCTCTGATAAGCGGAAGATTCGCCTAAACCTGAATGTCGATAATCCCAACGGCCGTAAGGCTGACACCTATATCGAGACTTATGAAGGTAAGAAGAAAAATTAAAAAAAAAAAAAAAGAAATGTAACCTTAAATGCTAACGCATTTGTATTTTTTTTTTTTAGATGCACGGAAAAACTTGCAGCACATGATTCGGAGGTTTATTGTTGCGACGCAGAATTTAGGCCAACTCCCTAGTAAGAAGTTTCTCCAAACCGCTTAGAGTAGCAACTAATTTAAGTAGCTTCTAGGTTCATCTCAATGAGGCTGACTTACACGGATGACTGTCCCATCTATTATCAACCGCCATACTTTCGTGATTGTACCAGCGAGGCTTCGACAATACTGAAAGGGCTTAGTCTAAATACGAAACTACTATCCCCTGGAGTTCTTGAACTTGGCTTCCACAAGTAGGATTCAGTTTGAATTTGTTTCAGCTCTGCTAATACCTCCAGCATTTCTTTACGAATCATTACAAAACTCACTGATGCATCTTCACTAGGCGAGCAAAAGGGAGATCAGGTTCAATCGGAGATTTCCAAGTCTTCTGGTGCACTCCAAGGACCAGAGCGGAAAGAAGGCTTGGGTTCCACTACACAGTCTATGATTGCTTCAGCCTCCAAGAAAAGAAGAAATACACAAAGTCTTTCTACTTCTAAGCGGCGAGCCACCGGTACGAAATCGCAAAATAAAAACGATTTGAACGCGGATCTAAGAAACATGGTACTATAATTTGTTATCACGCTTGCACAGTTTACTGATTCTCTAGTTTGCAACTCAGACTCAAGAGGAAATTAGTTTTACCCAACCAATTGGAAATATTACGGGATCAAACTATGAAGAGAAAAAGATCTTGGGCATACAAAACGATACATCCATGTGTGACTGTGGAGGAAATCTGGATAATTCCGATTGCGTAATTATTACATTCCAGTTTATTGAAATTTCTCTAACTTGATAGGTGGAATGTGAAAAATGCAAACGCTGGGTTCATTGCCAATGCTATGGATATGAAAATATGAAAGATCGCCGGATCAAGGATTTTCACTTTTGTTACAAGTGTCTATTTGAGGGCGACCCCAAAGCCCATGAGGAAGCATTAGCTTTAGTAAAACGCAGAAAGGTTCTGAAATTTATCCTTAAAAAGGATGAAGTTAAACAGGACGACTCGTTTAACAGTCAACTTGCTCAAGATTTAGCCATACCGAAAAAAGAACTAAAGGCAGTGATTGGCGCTCTACAGAAAGAGAAGATTCTTTTTCATAGACCACACTTTGAAGAACATATCTGGAAAGTGACGAAATCAGCTAGGAAATTGCAGACCATCAATCATCGCTATTTCAACCCAGAATTTACCAAAATGACACCAAAATGCTCTGGTACAGTATCCAGTTGCGACTCTGAGCTATTATCGGACTCAAAGGCAGGCCATGATTCTGATACCGATTTCACAGAGGTTGATCGCGAGATACCCCATTTCACTAAATGCTGACGAACATATCGAAGATTTCAATTAAAAATTTATAGCCATATAGGTCAATACGTGTAGAAAATGATTCAATATGAAATGTGCCAACTTATCTAATTAACTATTTTTTAGCTTTTTTTTTTTTTTTACTTCCATGTATACTTAATGGCTACCTGGGACGGTACCACCAACAACCTTTCCTCCAGCAATGCCGGAACCAGGTGTCCAGCCACCAACAGAAACAGCATGAACTTCCTCGTTAAACTTGCGGAGTCTCTCCTCAAGCTCAGGGCGGAAAGCTCTAATCATACCCTGAATAGGCCAAGCGGCAGCATCACCTAGAGCACAAATAGTGTGTCCTTCGATTTCCTTTGTCAACTCCCAAAGCATGTCGATTTCACGAGTAGAACCCTGGCCGGCACGGAAACGGTCCATAATCTTGAGCAACCAAGTGGTTCCTTCTCTGCAGGGAGTGCACTGGCCACAGGACTCGTGCTTGTAAAAGTAAGAAAATCGCTGAATGGCACGAACGATATCGGTAGACTTGTCCATGACAATAACAGCGGCAGTACCAAGACCAGAGCCAACATCCTTGAGGGCATCAAAGTCCATGAGAACTTCATTGCAGACATCCTTGGGCAGTACGGGGACTGAGGCACCACCGGGAATGACACCAAGGAGGTTATCCCAACCGCCGCGAACACCACCGCAGTGCTTCTCTAGCAGCTCACGGAGAGGAATGGACATTTCTTCCTCGACTGTGCAGGGCTCATTGACATGACCAGAAATGCAAAAAAGTTTAGTACCTTGGTTGCGCTCGCGACCAAAGCTAGCGAACCAGTCACCACCACGTCTAAGAATGGTAGGAGCAACAGCAACAGTCTCGACATTGGTAACAGTAGTTGGTCTACCAAAAAGACCAACACCAGCGGGGAATGGGGGCTTCAATCTGGGCTTACCAGCCTTACCCTCGATGGACTCGATAAGTGCAGTTTCCTCGCCACAAATGTAGGCACCCATACCTCTGTGAACGAAAACATCAAAGTCGTAGCCAGAACCACATGCGTTCTTTCCGATAAGACCAGCTGCATAAGCCTCGTCGATGGCAGTCTGGAGAGCGACGGTCTCATTGTAAAACTCACCACGAATGTAAATGTAAGCAGCAGTGGCATTCATGGCACGGCCAGCGAGAAGGCATCCCTCGACAAGCTTATGGGGATCTTTACGAATGATCTCTCTATCCTTGCAAGTTCCGGGCTCACCCTCATCAGCGTTGACGACAAGGTATCTTGGACCGGGGTTGTTTTCCCATCCAGGAGGATTCATGAAAGACCATTTAAGTCCAGAGGGAAAACCGGCACCACCACGACCACGAAGACCAGACTTCTTCATCTCGTTAATAATCCAATCGTGTCCCTTGAGAACAATCTCCTTGGTCTTGTGCCAGTCACCCATTCGCTGAGCAGATTTAAGGTCCTTGCCGTAATTGCCATACACATTTTGGAAAATTCGGTCTTGGTCCTTCAGTCCGCCATATCGGCGAGGGGCGGTATCTTGGACAGTCGCAAATAGCCGTCGAGCTGCGGTTGCTTGTGACGATGTAAATGCAATGGACTTGGTGTGTTGTGTAGTTGATTTCAGAGAGGTTCTGCAAACCCCCAAGTGTCGTGCAGCTAGCATTGTGAATAGTTGGTATTGGTATATAACTCAATCACAGGCTAATAAGAGGTTCTTCAAACAAATGAAGATATGACGAAGAAAGAGGTATTCCCGGGGCGGGTTTTGAAAAACGAAACACTGGTTGAAGTAGCTTTGGGGGAGAGAGAAGGAGAGGGAAGGGAAAAAAAACAGAAAGGTTGTTTGAAAAATTGGAGCGCTATGAGAAGCTCCCCAAGAATCTGGCGAATGAGGAGGCGTTTAAAAGTAAAAAGGCTCTTGGGGTTAAAAACCTAACCCATACTAAAATATTATGAGTAATGAATTATGTACTATATATCACGTGATTATATACAGGCATGAATTCTACACATGTACGTCGTAAAACAATCATCGCACTGGTGCTTAAGCACAAAAGTTTTGATCCTTGGAATGGCACGGTTAAATTTAAACTTGCAATATTCACGTTGTATGGAAAGCAAGGAGTCCGAAAATCTTGAGCCCTCAATTATGTGCAAATAAAAGCAGTAAAAGCTCTAGTGGGAGAGAAAGCGCAATACTGACAGCACCAGGAATGGTTAAAACCTATCGGTGCAAATCATGGATACTTAAAAAGATGCCTACACCAAAAGTATACTGTAACTTTCAACACCAAGGCAGCAGTAGAGCATACCTATATAATGATTATCTGAAAGCGCCGACAGAGCCTAGGGAAGCTCTTCTTGCAGGTACTATTCGCTCCATCTACTTGAGACCTCTTAAAAAAGATTCTATATTAAATTATTTGGATACCCGATCTTGTTCAAATTGCCATTGATAATCTTTGCATCAATGCATATGACAAATATTTTCTCAAAAATTAGTGAATTCGAATTTTTTCTAACGGGACGCTCAATTGAAGATATCACCAGGAACAAAGGATCTTGTTATCAGGAAGGAACGACAATTCATGAATAGTTAAAAGCCGGCCATTTAAAACTGCTTTTCAGTGCTTTTTGAAGACACTACACTTCAAATTTTAAAAGGAGAAACGAAAGCAATTGAACATGAAGCGAAAAACCAGTCAGTAACGCGGTTCCTTCACATCTTGGTGAGCAATTAGAAATTCTCTTTTCGCCAGCTAGCAAAGCCAAAACTACTGATCGGTATCGTATTTAGCAAGGCGTACAGTTAAAAGAGAAAAATTACTGTTTTCTCGTCAGTTATCACTTTTAAGATCCGTATGATATTGTTATGAAGATACAAAAATGAAATTAGTATGTTTTCGGTGATGTGAATTTTCAATAGTGCGGCGCATGCCTTGTGTATAACTGAAATTTTGCTTTCCCAACTCCATTGCTTCACACCTCCCACGATAATGGCGACTTCACTTGAGCCACCTACAACTGCTCGTGCTGTTCTCGAAACCTCAAAGGGCCCATTAGAGATTGAGCTATGGGCCAAAGAAACGCCTCTCGCTTCTCGTAACTTTTTGCAACGCTGCGCTGAGGGTTATTACGACGGCAAGACCTTTCATCGCGTTGTTCGTGGATTTGTTGCGCAAGCTGGAAGCGGATTCCGCGATGATTCAAAAGATTCGTTCTTTGCTGACGAATTGCATTCGCGTCTCAAGTTTACGTCGCGCCCGAGGGGCATCCTGGGAACCGCAAACATGAATGGGAAGAAAAATTCAAATGGCAGCCAGTTCATTATAACACTGGGCAATGGACCGCAGACGCAGGCACTCAATGGAAAAAGTACAGTGTTTGGAAGGGTAGTGGGTGAATCGGTGTATAATTTGGCTAAAATTGAATCCGAGGGAGAAATGCTGGAAGATGGAGAGACGCCAATGTACCCAACAGTGATCAATAGTACGAGGATTTTGGAACCATATTTCGATGATCTGGTGTATAAAAAGACGAAAGACAAGCCAGTGGAAGCCACGAAACCGGTCAAGAAGAAAACAAAGGCTAAGGTTAGATTATCCTACGATGATGATGAAGGTGAAGAGGGCACAGCTAGCCTTTCGGCAAGGCCAGCTAAGAAACGATTCAAGATGAAAGCAGCTCACGAAGTCATGAATGATAAGTCACTTGTTCTTGAGAGTAAAGAACCTGCAATAGCAATATCAAAACCTACTCCCGCACCAAAGCCAACTGTTGTGCCACCAAAAAACCCTAGTGCGGAGCCCGAACCTGAACCAGTGCCTCAATTTGCACGACAAGTTGATATTGCACCCATACCAAAGGCCAAAACAGCCGCCGAGCTTGAGAAGGAATTTGAACTTATGAAGTCTTCTCTCCGGAATTCTTCAGCTCCCTCTGCCAAATCCCAGCCGACAAAATCTACGCTTTCTGCAGTTGAGCTAGAACGCGAAGCCTACCTCCTAAAACAACCAGTAGGACGGAAAAAGGATAATGACAAACGGGAATCTCTCACTCTTGCGTTACTAAACAAGTTCACATCTAAACTAGCGGCCGCTGGACCAACTACATCTACTGCACCTACTACGTCTGCCCAACCTCCACTGACCAAGAATTCATTACCTGAAGATGAAAGTGATGACGATTCACTGTACGAAAGTGACGAGGATGACGATGGCGATCTCTATAGCCACAGATTTGTTCCAGAACACATTGAAACTAAAGATGATTCTTTAATTACACAATTCACGGGCACGAAACACAATGACAACAAGTTCGCCCAAGAAGACCCTGAATTTCTGCTTCTCAAGAAGAAAACGGCAGACGCCGCCATGCATAAAGTAGACGTTGGTAAGCGATCTGGTGCACTCATGTCGACCCAAAAACTTCGAGAAGAACTACGCAAGAAAAAGTTAGAGCAACTTTCTAATCAGGAGTAAATGAAACGAACCAAGTATAAAAAGGGAAAAAAACCAACTTGCTGCAAATCTATCATGAAAAAAATTTCCATCCAACATTTTCTTGATTCGCCATATACAAACCTTCAACATCAGTTTGAGTGGACTCCCGAAAAGTAGAATGGAATTTGTAATTCTAATGTAAAAACGAGGAAACTAAAGAACAAAAGAAAAAAGGTTAGAAAGAAAAAAGTATTAACTGAAAATTTCAATCGGTAAAAAGGGTGATTTTGTTGGAAACAGTTAAGTATGCCATTAACTCTCATCGACGCTTTACCTCCTTCGCCCATCCCTCGATGTCCTTTCCGATAGTACCAGGTGCACGGTCGATATGAACATCTTCTAGTCCTTTGGTACCATCCAGCCATGGATGATTGGACATGCCACCAGCATCTGCACGCTTCTTTGGATTAAGTTCTAACATTGGAAGCAAGAAGCTCGCCAACAAGTGGGCTTCCTCGCTGGAGTAATGGTATTCTTTCAGAACATCGTATAGCGGACGAGGTCGCAGTTTTTGAATGTTGCGTAATTCACCTCGCCGATTGAAATAGTCCGATGCCCATTTGCCGGTGAGAAGGACTTGTGAAGACATGCGACCTAGAAGTTCAATAATTTGAGCAACGTGATCATCGTCCTTATTGTAGCGGTCACCGGAATGAGGATCAAACAAATAGTCGCCAGTTAAAAGCTCAAAAACCATACATGCCATACTCCAAATATCGGCACTACAGCCCCAATATGAGCCGAGCAAAATTTCTGGCGACCGGTACTGCCGTGTTTGAATATCGTTTGTGAAGTGACGTGTGACCCAACAAGCGTTTCCAAGATCAGCAATTTTGACAGAAATGAGATTCTCATTTAGAGCAGTGCGATGCGTAGATTTATGACCATCGGCAGATAAAGAACGGGGTGACGGGGTTTTGTCATCGTTAGAAATGGAAAATGTCGATAGAGGGCCTTGGATGGGTTCAGCAGTCTCTTCCCCATTCGGAGGTCGCGTTTGAGATGTACAGCTAGAAGCGCACTTTGACGTACTTGCGGAAGGTGGGCTGGAATTCGCAGCGGAGTTGATACCAGAATCGTTATCAGAATTTCCAACAGCGGGCGACATGGAAAACTCTGGAAAATATCCACCAGTGTGAAGAGGATTGCTACGAAGAGGGCTAGGCAAGGGTCGCGAACCTGTGATGATAGATCGTCTGCGAGGTCGCCGTCTACGATCGTGCGTAATATTTCCCTCACTTGCACGTCTCTTGGCCTTGATCTGACGCTCAGTTTCTTCTTCCTCTTCAAGTTTGCGTACAATAGTCTCAACATCGCCGATTTCGATGAGCACATTCTCAGGTTTTAAGTCTGTGTGGATGATTCCACATTCACGATGCAAATAGTCGAGGCCCAATAGAACTTGTTTTGTGATCTGTTGCACCAAAACTTTAGGAATGCCTTTGTAATGATATCGTTTGATGAGACCTAATAAATTCTCGCCGAGAACCTCGAAGACCATGCAAACGTGATTGCCGTTTGGGCCTTCATGGCGGAAAGAATCCAGTAAACTCACAACATATGAACGGCCGGGGTGATCTGGATTTGCAGACACGGCACGCTTAAGAAGACTGATCTCATCCAGAGCAGCTTCAGTATAGTGAGAGGCAGAACGGACAACTTTCATGGCTACATGCTTGTTGTTGTTTTGAGTATCTTTGGCAAGCCATACTGTTGAAAAATGGCCCCACCCAAGCTTGCGGACTATTACGTATCGGCCATTCTTGTATTCTTCGCCAACATAAACCGGATGATATCCTCCCGGAGCGTAGTCTTTAAGCGATTCTTCATCTCGAGGGGTCTCTTCTGTTTCTGATTCTGAGTCGTAATCATCTTCAGGTGTCGGAGGTTTGGCTTTAGTAGCTGAACCTTCCACATTTCTAGTTGAAAAATTGGCAAGATGAACATCGCTCTGAGTTTTTTTGCTCAATTCCGCAAAACTCTTGCTGGAAGATTTGGACGACGGAGAAGTAACGGCTTCGTAACTTGGCGGCTGGTCGAGCTGCATATGAATTGATGACTGCGACTTCACTAGCATTGGATGTGAGGAGTTTTTGACGGAAGAAGCGTGATTCCCAGAAGTAGTTGTAGAAGACGACTCTGATGTGACTTTAGAAGTGGTAGAGTTATTAGGGGAGGATTCAGCCTGAGTTTCGACGATATCATTAGACGGGTCGGAACTCGTGAACGAGACCTTACTGGCAAGATGGTGACTGTCTTGCTTACTGCGGTGGGAGTGAAATGGAAGCTTGTCATGAATCTGGTGAAGCAAATTTTCACCCTTCTTAGGATTTGAGCGACTAGCGGTATGGAGATCGGTGGGAATCTTTTTAGCCGAACTTTGCGACTCGCTGGGTATGGAAGTATGCGAATTCTGTTCACCATTCACCCCACGATCATTAGTGCTGTTTTGTACAGAAGAGGGAGAGGAGGGGGAATCAATACCGGAGGCACCGGCAGAAGAGATTGAAAGATTTTCGCGCTCGTTTGCAACAGAACGCGAAACCACTGACGACGATGGTAATGGGTTCTCCATGGCGGTCATTGCACACAGATGACAATCACAATATCCAAGAAACTCTTAGGTGTTTCTGGAGATTTTTCTTACCGCGCCATGAAAAAAACAGCAGTAAGGCCGTGAAATTAGCTGAATGTGACAACAAACTATTGTACCGTGCTTGTAACGAACGTCTTCGCGTCAGTGAATCGACAGAAGGCGCTCTTTTTGATTGACAAACTGATATGCTGTATATATCGGTTTTCTGGCAAGCTATAGTAATGAAGGCAATTAAGAAGGAAGGCAGGATGCAGTGAGAGTATCCACAATACAGAAGAAAAAACGGTGAAAATCTTCCTAAGTGCGCCCCTCTGATCTACAGCAAGCAGCAAGAAAAATGACTAAAGCTTGAGCAACTGGGGTGAAGAAGTTGTGATGATGTCTTTCAACAATCATTTAGCCGTTGGTTATATTTTGTCGCTAAAGGAAAAATACGCGTATATGTCATACTGCACCGTAGCTTCCAGCACCAACAGTTGCCGTGTATTAATTGGCCAAAACCGCCTCAGTTCAGCCGGACCAACAAATCAATTACCTGAACGTCAAAGCAGATAGACGGGACCGGTACAGACCGATAGCCAGAGCTAGCTCTACTAGTTGGAACACATTCAAATGTTCTCAAGGTGCGAAACACGCTCTCCAGAACATGTGCAACGAAGGGCGGCCTGGTAGAGATGCCATGTGGGTGCTTACTTTCGCTCACTATATGAAACTCTAACCCAAGCATCGCCACACGTGAACCAGCACTCGGTGTAGTACACATGTGGAGGAAACGCCCTCTTGTTTGACGTATATTTAGGAACGGAAGCGTAAGTTTGATACCCCGTCTAAACAAACGAAAAGGGGTAAAGTACCAGTTGGTACTGGGACCAAACTTGCACTGGCGAAAATTTGTCACGTTAACTGTAAGAGCGCCATACAGGCCGGCCTGAAAATATCAAAGGCCGGCTTCTAGTTATAACGTTACAAGGAATGGAACGGAATCAATTGATGGCTTCTACATAGAAGGCATATATCGACGCATGGAATTGAAGAGCCTTGCATATACTTGGTGTATATTAAGGCTCACGTAAAGCTGGGTTTAAGTAGAGTCAGCACTATTATAATGCAAATCAGTTATCGAATATCCTCTGCATTTGAATGATTATCGGCTTGAAAAATAGCTCCATGTCGTGAATATTTGTTTTTCATCATTCATGTCCATACTGTGACGCTTGTTGAGTTATAAAACTGTATCCGTTTGCAATCATCAGGCTAGATGGAACTATGACTTGTAGTAGGCTCCAGATATCCTCGATAAGCCAACGCAAAGTACCATTTTAGCATTTTGCTTGCAACAGATAATTTTCGTCATTCCTAAATTACTGCATAAGCGTTTTGCATTGCAATTTGACAGGCCTTGGCCAGGTCTTCATTTTCATATTCGATCATTTTGGATCCAACATAACCCAGGTTGTTGATTATTCCCTTAAAAGTAGTAGCCACGGCCTCTTCGTTAGATATATGCAAGACTTTGGGCTGTGCGGCAGCAAGTTGAGTTGAGAACTTGCCTAAAATATCAATTAATTTAGCTAAGCTGGCGGGGTCGCTACTAATTGTATGGTCCAAAATGCTGATTGTCGTAGTGGGGTCAAGTTGTTGACGGGTCTTCAGAGCCGGCGCATCAGACAATACACCTAGAGATTTTGTCACTTTCACTGCAACAGGAACATGAATTTTTGCGCCGGTTGTATAGAGAGAATGAAGATAATAAATGAACAATTTGGAGAGTTGAGTCTCGGCGTCGAGAAACTCAGTAGCCTCTTCGTCGCCATCTGTTGCGTCATATAAAAGGAGCTCTGCAACGCTTGCATCACACGCCAGAAGTATTTCATGCTTGGTTTCAACATCTTTCTCCCCGTAGTAAACGGCGTAGAGAGCTCTTACGATAGCACTATAATCCAATGCAGCTTCTAAACTCCCTAAATGAGAAGAATATCGTAAGAGATTTTGGGCTATTTGAGCGCCAAGTGATCTCAGATACGTGAATTCGTGTTGGTTGACGAGTTTGTGAACAAGCGAAGCTCCCCCACGCTGAAGGACTGCGGCAGAATATTGTGCTTGTGGCACCACTGTAATATTTTTAATGAGATGAGCACCTTGTAGGCCGTACGGATCAGTTTCGCCTGCAAAATAATTCATGGCAGTTGAGACAATGTCAGGTACTTGGCGAAAGATGTCTTGCAGGGATTCAGGCGACAATGCCAAATTGCCCAGCATCACGCAAGAAATACCGGAAAACAGAGAATATTTGAGTGGACCAGTATCGTCTCCAGTTACAAATCCATCCGGGATAGAGTACTGTCCATCTAGTAGACTAACAATGTGATTGAATATCGTGTTTCTCTCCGAGATTTGAACAGTTTCGGAAAAACCAGGTCTTGTGGATAGATTCCCAATTGCACTCAAGCATTTTCGACTGAAGTCAGGGTGTTCAGCATCATCTTTGTAAGTATATGCAAAAATCAAGAAGACTGTCATGAATAATAGTAGAGAACGAGCATCGCTGACTAACTTATCTTCAAATCTATCCTCTTCAACAAGGAAATGCATTATAATTCGAGCTGCCCACAATCCATCGCTCTTGGAAGATACTCCCAATTGTGATAAAATAGTACATAAAGGTCCCAAGATTTCAGGATCATACCGTTCAGTAGCCTTGTCTTGGACCATGAGATTCAAAAATGTAGTAAGTAGTTGAGATTGGTTGAGACGCAGCTTCATGTGACAGGTTCTGATGACGTTCGAGAACGCGCTCGGGGAATTGGGGAGGGAATTAATGTAAATGGCTCCTGGAGCTAGAACATCTCATTAGATGGGGAAGAAACATGGGTTGTTTTATCTCACCATAGTTGTTTGTGAAATTGAAGAGGAGTGCGATGATGGCATTTGCAAGATCAACATTAGGAGCGTCAGACAATTGGTCCATCACTTTCGTCCAAAATGACTCGCACTTTAGTAGTTTTCGCCTATTATCATCTACCTCCGAAGTCAGAAAGCTCACCACACACCAGAAAACGTTTACATACCATTATCCGTGACATAGTTAGCCACCACGCGAAGACATTCTGCTTGAACGCCAATATCTTCATTCTCGATATACTTGGAAATTGAAGCGTTTGCAATATCGGCTGCTTCGGCGGAAACGCACACCTTTGCTGCATCCTTGAGTTAGCGAAACGTTTTGAACCTTGCCACTGAAATAGAGTTATAATACCATCTTGCAATGAGTCTCCGGCCTCGCTGAGAGTCTCCACTAAAGACTCCAGAGTCGGGGGATGCACGATAACGTCATTAAGTTGCCGCAGTCGTGTCCCCAGTTCTACTGCGACAGCCATTGTGGTGCTAAAATGTTCGGAGCTCTAGCGCTTTGCGTAGAAGGAGGGGCAACTTGAGTAACTTTGTAGAAGTAGTTGATAAAAAAAACGTGTGGGCGTTGAAAACTTATTTACGCAAGAAGTCCGGACCATCACCTAAAAAGCCTGAATATGCGTTTTAAGCTCCCAGCCGCCACGCTCGACGTATTTTCACGGTCTACTGCTAGCAAGTCTTGCTGATAGCTTGTATTTCAGGGTCAAGTGTCTCTCTTTCGCAAAAATCAAAGCTATTTTGCGATACGAAGCGTTTCTACCGGATATCATGTGACCACCGCATCGCAAGTCCAGGTCCCACATTTCGGTTAGCATCACGTGACTAAAATATAAAGTGGGAGTTGCCATGGCAACTTCTGTCCCAGCCTTGGGCAGTAGCCGTAATAAAGACAAAAAAGCTCCACGTAGGAGATCCACCGTTTTTTGGGCTTAAATCTCCCTGAGACTCAGAGCTCCTTTCTTTCACCTCAACCCTTCAGCGCTGTTCCTTCAATCATCATGACCAAAGCTACTCAGACACTTACTGCTGCCATTGTGACCGTTGTCATCTACTTGGCTTTTTACTTGGGTGTTATCCCTACTTCTAGCACTTTCCAGTCTGAAGTCCTCCCCGTCGTACCCTTCTGGGCTCTCGTGGCCTTCGGTGCTTATGCTCTCGGAACTTTGGGCTGGGGTGTGTACTCTTTCCAGGACAAGGAAGCGGAATACAAGATCCTCCTTGATGTAAGTTCAGCACATCGCGTTTTTGCTACGCACTTTCTAACACCAAATTATAGGAAATCGCCCAGGCCAAAACTGAATTGCGTGCCAAGGGAGTTACAGTGGACTAAATCCCTTGTAACTCTCGTACTCCGTTAGCAATTTTCCAATCTTTCAAAGACTCAGTTCTTGACTATTTATTTCGGTTTGACCGTCGTTTGTTGTTTGTAATTATCATATTTATCTAACCCTCAACATTGGCCGTTCACTGTATTGATTTAGGAACTACTACATCTGTGGTATATGCCATGAACCCCTATTTGCCTGAGAATCCTCTTAGAGAATAAGGGATCATTCGTTCCGATATTTTTTTACTCTCTAAGGAGCGAAGAACCATTTGTTCTTTTCATCTGAGATAGAGAGAAAAAATACCATTCACGTGATCAAAATCACATATGTTCAGATGTCCCTAATGTTCATGTCTGATCTGTGGCAACCCAGTGCTTAGTAGTTCTGTAATTATTCGGAGAACTCTTGGAATCTCAACAAACCGAAAATTCTCCTTTCTAAGCACTTCCCTTTTATTTAAACTTTTTTATTGTCTCATTCTCTTCTATCTTTGCTTACTGACTGAGCAACATGTCTTTCACAGACCCCCTTCCCCTTGAAATGGTGGTTGAGGAAATACCAGGAACTCAGGATGTTACTGATAGACCGGAAACACTGAGTCAAACGCCGCCTGAGACAAACAATTGGAGCACTGAAACACCAATGCTCATGATTGCAGTTTTATTCAAGGAAGCAGCTCTTGACAGCCCGACCTTTCGCGCCTCATTGAGCCATCTCCATACTCAATTCGAAAGTGTAGATCGTTGGTTAGATTCTTTTGTCAAAGCTACTCAAAGGCTTTCTCAGGAGATGGATGGTAGGCATAGATATTCTTGAGGGTCTTTCAATACTAACAGTTTAGCACTTCAGGAGATGGCCAACGGCATGATTTCTAAATTCGTTCCTGCGTTTGTAAACCAAGGTATTATCGACCATGACTATACGATGCTGGCCATGAGACGATACGCTGAAAGTTCCAGATATTTTTGGGCAGGTTTTATCAAAAAGGTCAAGGCTCAGAACGCCTCCATTGTTGAGTTAATTTCTCAATTCCAGAAAGCTGAGTTAAAAGAATATAAGGCAGCACGACGCACTTTCGAGGCAGCTCAAGCCCGCTATGATTATCAACTTGGTAGATATTTGGGATACGCAAAAACCAAAGAGCCCTCAGCATTGAGGGAAGATGCATTCCAACTAGCTGAGGCTCGCACTGCATACGTCAAAGCAAGCTATGATATGTGTACTTCCATATCTTTGACTGCGGCCAAGCTGGACATTTGCCTAGTAAAAGCTCTTTCAGAACCATATATTCTTCCTCCTAAGGAATTTGCATTGGCTGATACAATCCCCCAAAAAATCAGTGTGGAGATGCTGCGGTTAAGATCCTGGGCAAAGTCAATGTCAAAGAGTTATAAGCCTTTGACCAAGGAAATGGAAAAGGCTGCAAAGGAAATGGAACATGCTGCTATTGAGCGCTTGCAGCCTTCACGAGACATAGACGTATACTCGGCTCAGAACTCCACTATTTCTCATTTTGTGCCTGAGATCCGAAACAGGACCGAGGGTCTTGATGAAAAGCATGGCTGGTTATTTATAAAGTCTAGCGCTAATAAGGGTGTCAGGCAAGTTTGGGTCCGGCGTTGGGTTTTTGTCAAAAATGGAATGTTTGGCTGGCTCAACATTTCGCCGTCGCGAACTTTTGTTCAAGAGAGTGATAAAATTGGTGTACTGTTATGCCATGTCACCCCGGTCAGCAGTGAAGATCGCCGATTCTGTTTTGAAATCAAAACTACTGATACTGTATTAATTTTGCAAGCTGAAACGTTGGAAGAGATGCGATCGTGGCTTCAGGTGTTTGAAGATGCTAAAAGACTAGCCATTGAGAGTGACAAGAAAACAACGATTTCTTATGCATCTCAAAGATTCCCTCCCATGATTTCGGAGTTTGCGACAACTGCAGGAACATCTGTAGATGTGGAATTAACAAGCGAAAAACCTCTATCACCCAACGATTACCCATCAGACTATCCATCCATTGGCAGTAGCATCAGTTTGTTCAAGACGCCTGAAGCCAGCAACTTATTGGCTCTTATGACTGCTGGCGAATCCCTAGAAACTCCGACTAATAATGGAGTTCAAGGCAAAGTGGCATTCAGTTCTGTTGGTCCATTTGGGGCTGCTCTTGCACCATCTCCCTTGCTTAACATCCCTATGCCGACTTCTATGACTCAGGAGGCCATTCTCTCCAACAGTTTTGTGATGTCATCAGCAATTCCGTCTGCCATTACTGCTAATTACTGGGGAAGTGTCAACTGGGCATCTTATCAAAACAACACTACGATAATACGGGACCCTTCCAACAGCATTCATGAAAAAGTTAGACGTAGCTCTTCCATGCTGCAGCTAAAGGAAGAAAGCTACCCATCTTATTATCCTTCCGAACTCAGATCGCAGGATGTACAACTGCGAGCAATCTTTCAGAACTTGGCTGGAAATTCCATCAATGATAAAGTCGTGCTTGTATTCCGCTGCTTGGTCTATGCGAATCCACACCAGCAGGTTCCAGCGAGACTTTATATTACCCAAAACACTATTTACATGTATTCGCATTCTCTCGGCATGACATCTACTCTTGTTATTCCGATGAATATGCTCATCAGTGTAGAAGGCCGCAGCGGGTTGCAGCATGACACGTTGTTTCTCATTAGTTCCCAAGGCACCACCTCTTGCAATGTTTATCTTGATTCTCGTCGTCTTCTTCAAAAGCGCATTCAATTCTTGATTGACAACCATCGCTCAGAACACCCGCTAAATCTAGAGAAAATTCTTGAGCACCTTCAAGCTTTAGGGAGTGACCAAAAAGTCGATGAAAATGATGAAGGTGATTTTAAGGAAGACATTACTCCAGACATTTCTGTTATGGAAGCGATCATCAACGATGAAAAAAGGACCGACACTGAAAAGAAATTTTTATACCATTACATTGCTAACTACATGAGCGGGACTACCACAGACTCTACAGCACATAAGCCCAAAGAGAGTGCTGATAATGAAAGCATTCATGTTGTGGAACCGGATATGTCGAAGCTCATGTCTCAGATGTCTGGGGAGCATGAATTTGATATTCCTCCCAAGGCTTTGTTCCATGTTATGTTTGGTGAAACATCCCCTGTATTTAGGTATGATGATTCAGGCTCTGTTGTACGATCTAATATAGAGTTTGCGCCTTGGAGATTAGTCAACACGCAACGGATGGAAAGAGAAATCTACTTTCAAATCAAGCAAAGTAGCACTTTTTTTGCGAGCGAGAATGATAAGCTCATGTACGTTCAGAGACTTGAAGTAATGGACGACAATTCCGCCTATGTTATCTACGAGAGGCGCAATGTGTATAAACTACCTCAAGGGGATAGCTTTTACACTACGTTCAGATACGTTATTTCCAGAACTCCTACAGGATCCTCTAAGCTGAAAATTTGGAGTAGTGTTGAATGGGTTAAATCTTCACTCATCAAAAACATGACTGAACCATTCGTGCTGACAAAATTGAAGACGGAAGCAAAAATCATTGTAAACCGCACAATCCGCAGCCGCAAACAACTGGGATCCAAGGGAGGCATCATTACTGCTATTCGCCTGTTTGGTAAGATTGGCTCATCGGCTATTAATAAAACAGTCGAGGGCGTATCTCTAGAAGCCAATCGTTCTGTCGGCGAGACAAAACCAGATGAGAATCTCAACTCTATTATTGTATCTCATAAGTCAATTGGCATCAGTATTTGGGAAGCTAGTGCAAGTTTCCTCATTAGCTTCATTGGCGAAGTGTTTTTGATTTTGCGAAAGATCATTATGGGTGTATGGGCTGGCATTACCTCTAACAAGATTCTTATACTGGGGCTCATACTTTCTTTCCTGTTCAACTTTTTCTTGATGGGTTTTTCCACTACCAGATATTGGATGGAGCGTCATGCTCGACAGTATGCTGACGATTTGGTGTTCTCGTCTCACTCATATCCAATTATGAGTCGTTCCATTCTTCTGAAAGATATTGATATGCTTATCAAGAATGGTTCTCGGTTCTCTGTGGAGGCTGCTATGGCTCAAGAAATTGGTGAGAGTGCATCAAATTCACTTTGCTACAACAAATTCAAGTCCCTTGCATTGCTTCCTGAATTGGCCCAAGACTCGTATGTTTTTACCGATGATGACGACTATAGTGGACAGATGGACTTCAGCACTTTGTACTTGGATGACTCCTCTCTTGGGGAGTCGACTCAAGGAGTTAGAAACAGAATTTTCAATATCCGCAGCAAGCTTGGTATCAAGCGCAATAACCTCATGGTTGAGCTACGCTCTATAAGTACCATCGAGTCCGAACTAGTTATGGCTGAATGGCAATCCTGGCTTTACAAAGAGGTGTCTCTTTGCACGCGGCTTACGCAGGGCTTTATTGATATTAAAGAAGGAAAGGGCAGCGGGACCAAATCAGCCCGCAATTCTCATGAGGAGAAGTTGAACATGTCGCTTGCTAAAATGTTCAGTGAAGCGTCCGTGGATACAAAAACGGCGTTGACTCGATACTGCCAGAGTTGTACACACGAGCTTAAATCAACGATTGGGTCTGCATAGATACTCAATGATTAATTGCATATAGTTTGGCATAGTAGAGTGCGATATATTAACTTCGTAACTATTTTTCAAACACTAATTTTAATACCAATATGTACCCAGCTATTCTGACTCTTGGAATAGAGCCGAGTGCGATGGAATTATACTCTTCCTTTGGATGGATAAGACATTGCTTAGTCATTTTAGCATGCTTGACAAAAAAAATAATAGACGGAGGTAGAAAAATGAAAATATGATAGCTTGGCCTTTGCTTCTATCAACAATCCCCAGCGCATATTGAAAATGTATCTTTTTGTGGAGGTTATGGCAATTGTCTTGCCACTAATGGTATGGTTTCTGGTGGCAGATTACTACATGAATCAATATGCCAAAAGCGTTGACCTGGAAAAAGTGAACAGGAAATTCAAATCCTTTCAGGCCAAAGTTCCAACACTGGGCCCTGACTTTGGAAAAACCGTATACATTGTGACCGGAGGTGCTGGATTTGTGGGGGCTTGGATTGCCCGCTTTCTATTATTACGAAATGATACGGATATCATCATATTGGACAACAACCCAAGTCCGCCTGGGGATTTAGTAAAACATGGAGTGAAGGCAGTACAGTGCGAGTTGCTTGATAAAGAAGAGATTGAAACGGCAATTGAAAATCTCAAGATTGACAAGAATGTCACAATTGTGGTATTCCATGCTGCTACGATTCAAAGATACTTTCTCTCATGGCTGAGTTTCCACTCCCGTGTTTCGGCAAAGAACGTTGAAATGGTGCAGAATCTAATTGACGTCTTTACTGATTTTTCAAGATCTAAATCAATTCCAGTCGTGTTCATCAACATCAGTGATGCGATTAGCCATCGTTCCCCAGTTTCTTGGTGGAAGGTCTGGAACTACAAGAGTTGGGCTCAAGCTGCAGTAGCGAAGCCAAGCAATGGCTTCATTAGCTCGTTTGCTCAGTCCAAAGCTGAGTCAGAGGCACTTGTTCTTGAAGCCAATGACGGCAAGAATCTGATTACTGCGAGTCTAGACCCTCTGGGTATTGTGTGCGGTTATTATGGCGACCCTTTGTTCTCCCCCTGTTTGTACTACAATGGTGCCTTAAATCACTACTGGGATGTCCCTATTAGTTTTCTCCATGTCGAGGATTTAGCAAGAGCAGCTCTGCTTCTGGAGGCAAAACTGAGAATCAAGACCGCTACTGCAAATGTACAGGGCAAGAGTTTCCTAATTTCGAATGGCCAGATGACTAGAATGGACGAGGCTTTTGCTCTCATTAAAAAGGCAATGGGACTCAAAATTATTCGCTTAAACCCTGCTTTCGTCTTACTTGTATCCTATGGTGCTCAGCTATTATCTATGATAACTCCCTCGGGTCGCAGTGGGTGGCAGAAGCGCGATGATTCTCTTTTTTCTGGACGTTGGTGGTCCCTGACCCCTTCTCGATTTAACACGCTGCAACTATGTCAAATCCCCGATAAGGAACGAATGCAGGAAACCAAAGACCTACTTGGTTTCGAGGCAGCTCGTACCTGTGAGGACTCTATTCTGACCACTGTCGATGATTATATTCGCATTAACCAGCACATGACTGAGATGAAAAAAGCGCGCAAGGAAGCTGAAGAAAAACGGGAAGAAGAACTGAAAAAGAAAGAAATCGAAAGGCGATTTGGTAAACAGGTTAAATAAGTTTGTATTGCCTATATATATGAATTGTATGGCATTTGTTTATAAGCAACGTTCATATATTGTTAGTCCTTACCAAGATCCATCTTGCTAGCCCATACGTCTAAAGGACTCCAGATCTTTTCTTTGATACTATCGCCTTCACCAGCAGACACTTGGAGAACGAGTTCGTTAAGTTCAGCTCTACCCAGAATGTCAACATGGTCAGCAGTTTTTGCACCGCCACGGATGTCCATACGATCTGGCTCATGATCCATTTCTACGATCTTGACAGGAATTCCGCCTGGATTGAACTTACTGTTGGGATCTTTCCATCGGTGGCACATGGTATGAGTGAGCAGGGAAATGGTGCCATCTCCTTCGCCCATGACGACTGCGTTGGGGTCATTAGGATCAATAATAACATTCACGCCATTGGCTGTCATATTTTCATCCTCCTGATAATAATAACCACGCTCAGTGGGTTTACCAACACCGTAGAAACAGTATATCTTCATATCTGGGGCATTGGGAAGTGCAACTTCCAATGGGTTAGACCATTTGGCAGGGTCCTTGTTGTTTGCTTCCACTTCTTTCCTGGTCTTTGCAAGTCCAAATGAATAATTCTCTTTTGTCTTTCGTTTGAAGTGAGCATCTCCCTGTTCAAGAAGAAAATCAATGGCATTAGGAATAGTCAAATTGCGTTGAGAGAGACCTCCCTTGGGGTTACGGAACCTGATAAAGTTACCATATGAAACTGTATCATTCTTTGAAATAACCGTTTCATCAATTGGATCGTCAGGAGCAAAGGTTTCATGGCCCCAAATTTCTTCACCACCTTTAGGCAACATGCTAGCAATACCGCCAAAGTTTCGGAGAAGTTCCGCTCTTTCGCGGCGGGAGAAAAATTTCTCAAGGCCATAAACAGCCATAGCATTCAAGTCCACTGTATCCCTCATTTCTCCACTGAGAAGTGCAACAATCGCCTTAGGAGCTCCCAGTGTAGATCCCGAAATATCAACAATAGCATGAATATGGTCATTGACCCAGGTGGGACCGCCATTGCCATAACCCTCAGCTTCTACCCACTTTAAGAAATAGAACACAACCTGAGAGCCCATTGAGTGACTGGTGAGAACGGTTTTATAGCCTGTCCTAATAAGCTGTTGCTCAATGGACAATTTAATCTTGGTAAAATAGCCATCACGAATCTCCAAATCTTTATAGGACAAACGCCAGTCATAAGCTGCCACAGACATGGTATTGGGGTCATACCCTATTGCAGCCAGGTTCTCAAGGATTTTGTTCCAAATCCAATACCCAGCAATGAAAAAGTCGGCGGCCTCCATTCCCTGTGCGGATCTCATTTTGAAGCCAGGAGGGTCTAGGCCGGTGACCGGATCAAGTTTCAGATGCTTAATCCAGCATTCCTTGTCGAGAAGCATAGCACGGAGCATGTAAAAGCTACCCCAAAGACGCTTGCGAAAGTAAGGCTGAGAAGGGCATTCGGGGGTTCCTTCTAAACTCCAAGACTCAAGGCCCGTAGAAATGACGCCTGGGATCATGATCACGGGATGCTTGCTTTTAGTGCCATTGGACCTCATGAGGTTTCCTACTGCAAAGGAATCCGACGATAGATACTTGCTGTTTTGTTCCTTTTCAATATTCTGGGCCTCTCTGAGGATTCCAGAAGGAAGCGCGTCTTTGAAATCTTCGACAAAATCAGCGAGCGAATCCAATGAAAACTCTTGAAGCCAATCGCCAACATTTTCCTGGTGCGCGGTATATCCGGCAGCGATCAATCCGATAATTCCGCCAAGGACTTTGATAGTTAGAGAAGCTCACTCCTTGAATTGAAATAACTTACTGAATATGAACTTCCTTGTTGACGCGAACTTGAATTTACTAGTCCAGCTTGACGAAGACTTCCGCGTCTTTGCGTGTTTGGTGGCTGGAGTAGGCTGTGGCTCAGGAGAAGCACTCTTCTCTTTCTCCGTGTTGACATCGTGTGAATTTGCTGGCTTCTTGCCAATTGACTTCCGCTTTCTTGCTGGCATTGTGAGTACTAGTTGATGCGCAAACTCCGTAGTAAGAAAGAACTCAGATGGAAGGCCAACAGTGACGTTCGATTTTCGAAGTTCCGCCTTCTCGTCGGAGATTAAGCTCGATTCTCCCGATTAAGGTTTACACATGCAGAGGGTTGGGGTTTGAAAAAATTTTCTTCCGAGAAGTGTATATCGTGTCCTCGCAGTAGTAAATTTCAGTCTCAGCGGCGAAATTTCGTGTCAACAAAAATTTTTTTTCAGATCAGATATAAAAAACAAAATTTCCACCTTTTTTTTTTTTTTTTTTTTTTTTAGCTACTGCAATTTGATAGAAGATATTTCCTTCTACCAACACTAGACTTTTTATAAAAACTTTTATACAAAGTTCTTTTCATTCATTTGAACAACCTATTCACAATCATGTCTGAAGCTGCTACACCTATAGCGCCTGCTCGCAAGGCCTACGTCCCTCCCCATCGCACAAGTGGCCCTACCAATGGTGATGCCAACGGTGGCTCTTACGCCGGCAACGGTAACGGTTACAACCGCAACTACAGCAATGGCGGCGGATACAACCGTGGCTATAATAACTCCTACGGTGGCAATAACGGCTACAGCCGCGGCCGCGGAGGTTACAACAACAACTCATTCGGTGGATACAACAAATACAACAACAACCGTGGTGGATACAGCGGCGGCCGTCGTGGCAACGAAGGTCAGTTTGTTGACGGCAAGCACATTCCTGGGCCCACTGATGCGAACGCTGAGACTGAGCTTTTTGGTACTAAGGATGACCCTAGTTTCCAGTCTACTGGTATCAACTTTGACCACTACGATGATATTCCCGTTGACGCCTCTGGTAACGACGTTCCCGAAGCCGTCACTGTTTTTGGACCTCCCCTTGAGGAACATTTGCTGACCAACATTACCCTCGCAAGATACACTAAACCCACTCCTGTCCAGAAATACTCCATTCCTATTGTTGCCAACGGCCGTGATTTGATGGCCTGTGCTCAGACTGGTTCTGGTAAGACTGGTGGTTTCCTCTTCCCTATTCTTTCTGAATCTTTCATCAAGGGACCTGCTCCTCTTCCTGCCAACGCTCAACAGGGCTACTTTAAGAAGGCGTACCCTACCTCCCTTGTTCTGGCTCCCACCCGTGAGCTTGTCTCCCAAATCTACGAGGAGGCCCGCAAGTTTGCCTACCGCTCCTGGGTTCGCCCTTGTGTTGTCTACGGTGGCGCTGATATTGGACAACAGCTTCGCCAGATTGAGCGTGGATGCGATCTCCTTGTCGCTACGCCCGGTCGTCTTGTTGATCTTTTGGAGCGTGGCCGCATTTCCCTTGCTAACATCAAGTTCCTTGTTCTTGATGAAGCTGATCGCATGCTTGATATGGGTTTCGAACCTCAGATCAGACGCATTGTTGACGGTGAGGACATGCCCTCTGTTCAGGACAGACAAACTCTCATGTTTTCTGCCACTTTCCCTCATGATATTCAGATGCTTGCCAGAGACTTCTTGAAGGATTACATCTTCCTGTCTGTTGGACGTGTTGGTTCTACTTCAGAGAACATTACGCAGCGTATTCTTTACGTTGAAGACGAGGAGAAGAAGTCTGTTCTTCTTGATCTGTTGTCATCGGGTGAGACCGGCCTTACTCTGGTTTTCGTTGAGACCAAGAGAATGGCTGATGCCCTTTGTGACTTCTTGATCAACCAGAACTTCCCCGCCACTTCCATTCATGGTGATCGTACTCAGAGAGAGCGTGAGCGTGCTTTGGAAATGTTCCGTTCTGGATCCACTCCTATCATGGTCGCCACTGCTGTTGCTGCTCGTGGTTTGGATATCCCTAATGTCACCCACGTTGTCAACTATGATCTTCCCACCGATATCGATGACTACGTTCATCGTATTGGTCGTACTGGACGTGCCGGTAATACCGGTGTTGCCACTTCTTTCTTCAACAGAGGCAACAGAAACATTGTCCGTGAGCTTTATGATATCCTCAAGGAGGCCAATCAGGATGTTCCTCAATTCCTTGATACCATCAAGCGTGAAGCTGGCTATGGTAAGAGCAAGCCCCGTGGTGGTGGCCGCACTTCTCAGACTCGCGATTTCCGCAAGCAGAACGGCGGTCTCGACAAGTACTCTGGAAACGTCAACCATGACCGTGGTTACGGCGGCAGCTCTTACGGCAACGGAGGCAACTCTTACGGCGGTGGCAGCTATGGTAACCAGGGTGGTTACCAGTCGTCCTTCTGGTAATTACCAGAAGTGACGTACTTTTAGCCATTCTCTGTTTTCTTCTCGCCTTTGTTTTTTATTTTTTCGATGGTCCTTCATACAACTTTTTGCATTTTTTTTTTTATTATCGACACTTAACTCGGTTTGATAGATGGCTTATTTATTTTTCGACATGATGCTCGATGTTATTCCTTCACGACTACTTTTTTTTTTATTAATTCTCGACTTCTTCGAATGATGTTTTTTTTTTGAAGAAGATCGAGTTGCATTTTTTCACGATATTTGTTTTTGCTTGTTCGACGTGACATTTTGACGATGTCATTACTTTTTTTTTCTTTGGACCCTGGCGCTCTTTATGATTTAGTTATGATTGTGTTTTGTTATTCTTTTGCATGAACCATTAAGTTGGCTTTGTGCTGTTGCAAATGACAATTGAACGCATTGCGGGTTTATGAGAAATTTATTTGAACGAGAGAAAAGAGATCAAGTTGGAACTGGTTGTTTTATGAAAAAGTGATGGAAAGGAATTTCACAGAAAGAGAAAAGGATATGAAAAGTTAGAAGGATAGATTTGATTTTTGTTTGTTATTTATTTTTTTTGTCAGGGAAGATAGAATAGAAGAATGGAATTTATTATTAATTTGTTTATTTGGTTGTTTGTTCAAACGGAGCCGTACTGGGCCTCGGAGTCGTTGAGGTTGATGTACTCAACCTTGGGATACTTCGAGATGATGTACCAGGCATAGATCAAGGATGGCAAAAACCCGAGAACGAGGAGCAGAAGAGAGATGACGACTAGATGCAGCAAGCATGTGTTAGTTTATCAAGCATAGAATACGGCATAGTTCATGTAGTAAAAACTGCGAGTTGTGGTATTCTTTGGTAGAGTTAACAACCGTTTTCTTTACTTACACTCGGCAGAACAGAGTCCGCGCTTGACAATCACAGGAATAGGAGGAAGGATGATGGCGAGGAACGCAAGTAACCAATCTTCGGCGTGCATTTTGCTTGTTAACTAAGTATAAAGACGGGGTCGACTAGTGTGGGCGCGAAGTATTAGAATCGGACCTGGGAGAGAAATGGCGCTAATCAAAAACGAAGCGAACCAAAAAAAAAAAAAAAAGAGCGGGTGTTGTAGATGAAAGCTGTCGAAGAAACGAGGAAGAGCAAGCGCTATCAATGAAGAAAAAACCAAATCGTAAAACAACAGACGGAGTAAGTGGGTTTCAAGGGAGAAGAAAGTTGAAAAAGGTGGCGGTGGTGCGGCGAAGGCCAGGAATATATATAAGGCTTGGGGGGAGGTGGGAGAAACGAGAGCAGCAGGCAGTAGTAAGTAGATACATGTAGATATTCAGACTATGACTGGACAGGTGTTATGTAAGCACAAGCCTCACGTAAGAACAGCAAAGAACGCGCGTAAATACGGAGATGCCCATGGAAATCCTCGCAATGTCGTTATCATGACAATAAAAAGGTCTGGAGGATGATGCGATCGAGCTCACAAGCCAAGGCCTTAAAAGTAACAAAGTCCTGCAATTTGTCGGTATCGCTTTTCTGTTGTGCACAGATCCAGAACATACATAATTGGCAATCAAAGAAGCGATCAGTACACGTATGGCGTCGAAATAAGTTGGCTGGTGTCGTTGAGTACTTGTTCCTTATCAATGGAGCCGTTTGGGTCTAACACCAGTCGCATCAACACTCGATGGGTGTTTCACGCTTTGTCCCTATATCACTGAGTACTTTGGCATGTATGCGCTATATGCTACAGCCTTGCCCATTTTGGGCATTTCGTCCTAAATCGGCAGTACTGTTGGGTCCCTCAAACTTGCAATGGTTACGCCTTCGATATATAGCTCATTCATACGAAATACCCACGTTATTTTGTAGCACTCTGGTGGCCTTTCTTCTTTTTCACTGAGCAGTTCAAATTAGCTAGCTAGTGTTCATGTTCATAGAGTGTGTACTGATAAAATCAGACAGATACACGTTTCACTCTCCAACGTGGAGTATCTGTACTAACAGTCAGTCCATCAGCGTCACTAACAAACATTTGAACACCAATCCCCTGGAAACCTTAGTTGCCTGCAAGAGAGTTTAATGCAATTAGAAATTTCCACTAGCTAAGTATGTAAGAATAGGAATAGAGGCTACAGTGAATGGAAAATAACTCGGTTGGTTAGCCAGATACACATCTCAATGTTATTAGATTGAGTGTAACTATCACTACCCTAATCTTTAACGTATTTGAGTGTGCCAAACACACACACGAATAGAGAGAGGCATCATTTATTATGATGAATCTATTAACCCACTGTCTGATAATTAGAAAAATTTTGTTGCTTGAGTAAATCAAATACTCAACCTCAAGCTTCAAAGTCTATGGAGGATGCACATGCTTTTCCGCATACCTCAGTTGAAATGCAGTTATTCCGCTGTTTCATGTGGTCTATTCCCGTTTGTTCTTGTCTCTATTCCTCTTTGCTGACTGTCGATTCTTCTGAAGAGTAGTGTGCAAATATAACATCAGGCTTTGGCTTCCAGCGCGCAGTATCACCAGTTTCGGTGATTCTTCGTTTTCTTTTCTTTGGATTCAAAGAAAAATATCTTTTGTGGTTGCTGTAACTCATATCAGAGACATCCGCATCGTTTTCCGTGTCGTATTCCTTGAGAAAACCAAACCTGGAGTCGGTCGGCCCCGTGTTAGCATCTTTGCCATCGACAGCTTCTGTGTTGGAGACATCAGTGCTGGCATCTTCGCTATCGGAAACCTCAGCACTGGAAACTTCAGTGTTTGCAGCTTTAGTATTGGGAGCTTTAATAGTAGCAGCTTCGTCACTAGAAACAATACTATCGGCCCTTGGTGCAGATTCCAAGATTGGTAATGGCACATACACGTAACAATAAGGTGCCACAAAAATTGAATCATGAAAGAAATCCTTAGGAGGGATATAGCCAAAGCCTCCGGGGAAAGGACGCGGATAACCATAGTGAGCCTTAGCTGGTGACAGACCCTGTCGACGTCTACTTCGATCAATCATTATTTGATACCCGTGAAGATATGTTTCAATGCGGGTTGCAATGTTTTGGCGTGGCTCGCGGTTTGAACGCAGCTGGACAGGACCGCCGTCGCTCTCAGTACTTAAGAAGCCAGACTGTGTTGGAGGCGGGGCACTCAACGGGTTCAAATTGACGGGTTGCGTCCAGCATTGCGCGGCATCACTTAATATAAGTTTCCTTCGAGAAGTGAGCATCCCATGCTGTGTGCTTGGAAGACCACGCGTCGTGGTGCTGGTTCCTGGCTCCGCCGCTTGCTGGTTCACTCGATACCTATTGAAAAGGCTCCGATAACACAAGTTTGCCCAAAGAAAAATAGGGCTGTAAGCTATTTGGGGTGTCTGCGAGTCGTATGTGGGGCGTAACCCAGCGGGAGAATATACGATTAGCGGCTTTCTCGGTTTACTCTCCATCGTTCCGTCAGATAGTGGTTTAAGATGTTACTGAAAACGATTCGACATAAGCAAAGGCAATTGAGCAAAAAGGAAAGTGAATTTTATCGTAAACCGTCAAGAAATGTTAAAAGAAGGGAAAGTGTATTATGAGTTATATTTACGTGTTGATCACGAAGACATGAGCTGTGTTGTTAAACATCGACACTTAGCATATGTATCAACCAGAGTATGGTAGAACCAGGTTCTGTTTAGAATACTAAGAGTATCAACTAGGTAATAAATAAGTTAAAAAAAAGCCATCTTGCATGCTATATTTAGTTCAAATGTTAGTTAGATTCTTCATCTTCAGAATCAGAAGTTGTAGGAGAAGACATGGCAGAAAGAGGGCGGTATTTACAGCTGCAGCCTGCGCGCTTATTTTTTTCAAACTCAGCGTTCGTTCTATCCACAAACCGCTGAACAATTCTGTAGACCTTACTGGCACCACCTGGCTGTTTTGAGTACTTCTTCCAAAGAATGCCAACGGCTGCCCTGCGAGTCTCAGCTCTCATTTCAGCACCGGTGAGGTATGCCGTGCGTTTCATGGAGCCAGTCCGCGCCCTAGGTGGGAGGCGTAATCTTTCTTCGCTAGCGTCTGAGCAGCGGCAGTGGTATACTTTGCTATTGACGTCTAGGCGAATAGGAATAAGGCTGGTGAGAACTAAGAGTTTCACGCGGTCACCTTCTTCAGCGTCGGCAGGGGCACCAGAAGTGGCCGGACCGACCAAATGGGCTAGATCGATGGGCGAGCGAGGGGTATCAGGGGACGGGTACTGAGGAAAGGAATTTTGTGTTCTAGTCACCATAGTAAACTATTCAAAAAATGAAATATACGTGAAAGTGTTAAGTTGCGTGTGTAAAATATCGAAGAGCAAGAAGGAAAGTTTGTCTTATGAAAACCGCACATCTCCTTATATATGTTCATTGTCTATAACAAATAATAATAATAACTATTATATTCAGTAATTGGCAAATACATCTAGGTGAAAACATCGATCATCTTAGTATGAAATAGTTGTATAGTGCTAATTACTTCTCTAGCGTTTTCCTTTCCTTCCAGTTGCCATTTGGAGAAGTTGGCGCAATATGGGATGGGAGTATTTCTTTTCTAATTTTAAAGGTATGGCGACTAAACTCTTCCATGAAATTCTTCCTTTCGAAATATGTACTGTACATGTATTAAATTATTTGTTCAAATGTTTACTGTAGAAATGTCACAACATTTTACAAAATGTTACGGCAGCTAGCCCTCGCTATTACTAGGCAGATGGTTGAAGTGAGAAATCTCCTAGTCAACGAACTATCTCATAGAAGTTTGAAGAACGAGCGCTGAACTTACTTGATTGGGATGCTTTGGTGCTCTACATGATCAACAGCAAGTCATTAATTCTTAGTTTTTCTTTAAGTGTTTTTTTTATCTGTCTATCTCTATTCACTATTAAACACCTAACATCGGTTTGCATATGTCGCGTGAATACAAACAAGTGTGTGTATTAGCAAGATCTACAGTTGGAAAGCTACGTCTGAAGATGACTTTTGCATACGCAAAATAGGTGTAAGTTCGCAGACTTAGTTCTGGCATGAGCTTTTTCTAAAGCTTAATTTTGTTCAGTTCTATCCATCAGCTTAACCGTGGTGCATACGCCAGATCGTGACTCTTTGGTTCGACAATTGGAGAATGTAAACGTTTTCCGTCATCAATCATCATCTTATTAACTAAAAGAGCAGTATCATAAAATCTAGTTTAGATCTTTTGATCAAGGGAAAGAGGCTTAAGAGCTTCTGCAACCTTTTCATGAATTTCCTTGACCTTATCCTTACCCTCCTTGCTCTGCGGCCATCCGACGATCAAGCCAGTCTCGCTATCATACTTGGGAATCAAATGGAAATGGACATGGTCGACTTCCTGGTGCGCAATGCGGCCATTGTTCTGAAGCACGTTGTAGCCATCGCCCTGTTCGCTGTCAATGTTGAGGTTGAGCGCAATGGCAATGCGTTTGGCAATGGGCAGGATCTCGCTGAGATGCTCGTCGGGGATGTTGTGGAGCTTGGAGCCATGGTACTTGGGAATGACGAGGGCGTGGCCGGGCGCTGTGGGTCCAATGTCCATGAAAGCAAGGGTCTTGGAGGTCTCAAAAAGCTTGAGGGACGGAATATCGCCTGGTAAAGAATTAGAAAAGGAGTAGTAAAGTGCAATTGTACGTACCCTTGATGATTTTGCAAAAGATACAGGATGCAGACATGGTGATAGGAGCAATTGGTTGTGATGAGAGAGCAAGAAGAGAAGAAGTTCAAGAAGTTCTAGAAATTCAGAGTTGAATGAGGAGAAACAAATGGAATGCGTCTAGTGGGTAAGGTTTCGTGATCCTGCCGAGGACAACTCAAACCAAATCAAGTGTATGGTGTACAGGAAGAGTGTATTATCGATTATGGAGAGCTACTACTAACGAAGAATGTCATGAATTAATCCAGCCAGTTACTTGGCGGGCGCCAATTCTGCTCACAAATTTGAGACTCTGCACGCCCATTGGAAAATAGCTGACAGTATACCAAATAGCGGCTAAGATCTGGACAACGGCGGCCAGGATCGTGAGGATGGTGCTTCTTAGACCAATGCTAAACACAAGGGTCATTATTATGGAACCAAAGTATGCCACTGTGAACGGTAGCCTTGCGGGAGAGATCAAATGTAAGATGTAGTTGAGCGGGCCTTGAAGCACGCCAAAAGAGATGACGAACAGCAAGCTGCCAAGTGTCCAGAGAACGGCAAACTTGCGTGGCTTGAGTGCAAGCAGTGGAAGGATCGCAAAGCAGAGGGCAAAGCAAGCGGCAGCGCCTAGTAGGCAAACGCCAAAGACAAGGAGACGATCCCATCTGCTCAGTGTGAACCAGCTAGGCTCCTCCACATCTTGCGGTACTGTCGACGGCGTAGACGAGGCGCCTTGTTCGGTGATTGGTAAACTGACGTAGTTGTGATCGGCAAATGGATTCCAGCTGCTGATACGGTCCATGACAGAAGGGTTTGTTGAGTTTGCAACGCCCGAGTTGCCGGCATTAGAGGCGGGCTGGGTTGAGTCGCGCCACGAAGAGAGTTGGGCTCTGAAGGCCTGTTCGAAGGTGCCAGACATGATGTGGCGAAAGAAATCGAGAAGTGCGCGAGGTTGTTGTGGGATATGAAGATGCTAAACAACTTGCAAGGAAGCGATGCTGGCGATTTGGCGAAATGAAGTTTGGAGGTGGGAGTGGCGCCCTGACAGCGCAAAACACGTAGGATAGCTGGGATACGCGGAGTTGGGGCTATGTACATGTATGCACTGAATTCTTACGCATGTTACTCAACTAACGCAAGCGCCAAACTTTCTCAGAGATGGCGAAACAGTGCGAAGGCTCAGGGCGAAGGCAGGAGTTTCAGTGAAGTGTGCTCCGTGGCGTATTGAATGGCAGTAAGATATGATCGTTAGTGCAAGTAGAACGTAAACACAGTTGGTAGTGCTTCATTCGTGTCTGGCCCTCTTAGCTTGATTTATCTCTTGACACGCCAACCACCTCGCATGGCCACTGTCTCTCCTCAGGGCTATTAGAGTCGCAATCTGTCCTTGTGGACCGGCCATCCCCATTGCACTTTTTGATGTTTGTTGTTCCTGCCTCGCCAGTCTCCAGGGCAGCGACTCCACGCGGAAGCAGCACCACCGGGCCTGCGCTTGCTCACATGATTCAGGGTCCTGCACGGAGAATGATTTTAGCTCTCGGTCGATGTCCTCATCATTCGGCGCCTGGGGTTTTAGCCAGAAGAAGACGCTTCCAGATTATCAAGCGTATGCGAACTCTGTTGGGTGGCAAGTCTGCGCGGGCACTGGCAGCACTTCAGTCAGCCAAATGATCGTCTAAGGGACTCCGTCGGGCTTGAAGACCTTAGCCGTGTGAAGTCTGCAAAGAAGGTTGCAATATGGCCTGATGGGTGCTCCGCTTGTAAGGTTTAATTCACCAGTATATCGTGACTATGCCCACCTTCTCCCCGCAAACAGCTGCGATTTCCTACCAAGCCACTAAGCCCTGAAAGGCTTCAAGGGGTCGCACACGGGGTCTTGTTAGGGCGTCTGACTTGCTATAGTCGTGGCCTATGCCCTTAGACATCGGAAAGTTTATTCATAGTGCCAGCAGTGACAGTTGGCCACTGGTGGGCTATCTGGGGGCCCTTGGATAAGAAGAGACCCTTAACATCTTTATAAAGGCTTATCGCTGCTCTCTTGTCGCGCTCGCCTCGCAGTTTCCACCACCAAGAGTTTCTTGCCCCCTTCAGCGCTCAAGTGTCTTCGGTGTGAGCTCCTTGCACGGCCTCCCTCCTCGACCGGCTCCTTGTTGAACCAACGGTGGCCCTGCTGTGCCGATCGTTTCCCTCTCCCTGCTTCTCTCAGTGCCCGGCAATTTCATGGTTTTTCCTAATTTTTGGGCTTTTTCTCCAAGCCACCACCATATCTCCCACTCCAACCGTCTCCCCTCCGTAGCCTGTGCTGGCAAGCCTCCCCAATTCACTGACAACTCTAGACTCCCCCCTCCACACGCGCCCTCCGCTACGGGCCCTATTTCTTGCACAATGGCCACAAACTCAAGCCGACAGAATGACGTCCCCGCAACATCGGGGGGCACCAACCTTCTCTCCCGCGACGTTCTGACGCGTGGCTTCAATTCCTTCGATGACAACAATCTCTCTGGATACATGATTGACGAAAAGGAGCTGCTTGACCTGGACAATCTCAACTCGCCAGACCTGAACCCGTCTTTGGGCGGTGCCATCAACAATGGCGGCAACAACGATATTCCCTCTCAAGCATTGGCCGATGCCGCCGCGTCGATAGGCTTTTCAACGACTCCCTCGCAGCCTATACTCTCGCCACACAATCACAATGGCAGCCTCGGTCACTTCGGCAATAATAATACCAGTAATAATAGCTACATGAACACCAACTCGCTTCTTCAGTACGGTAATACCCCTCCTATCCCCAACTCCACATCGCCCTTTGACGACTTTAACATTAACAAAAATGTTAAACAAGCCATGTGGTCACAAAGACGCCAGCAACAACAACAACAACAACAACAGCAGCAGCAGCAGCAGCAGCCACAACAGCAGCAGCTTCCTGGCTCATCTAGCATTTACTCTCCATCCCGAGTCTCATCACAGTACGGCATGTCCCAAGTGGCATCTTCGCCGTCGGCAGACTTGCGCTCGAACTTCTCGCCACCACATGCAATGCGATTCCTGCAAGACAATGGACTCCATAGCGGTGCTCGTGTTGGGTCTTCTCCCGGTTCCTTGGGCTCCTTGGGCTCTCTCGATACATTTGCGAGCCCTCCGCCAAAGGCAAAAGGAAACATGAGCCATTCGATGGAAGAAAAGCAACAGCAGATCATTGCAGAACGCAAACGCAGACGACGGGAGTCCCACAATGCAGTTGAGCGGAGGCGCCGCGACAACATTAACGAAAAGATTCAAGAGCTGGCAGTGCTGGTCCCAGATAGCCTGCTGTATAACGCGGATGGATCGGTTAACTCCCCCGGAGCTGGAGGCTCCAATTTGACCAAGGACGGCAAACCTAACAAAGGCACTATTCTGTCTCGTAGTGTGGATTATATCCAGCACTTGCAGACCGTCATTGACGAGCAGAACCGCAAGGAGCTGGAGATGCAAGATCTGATCCAAGCGCTCCAGAGACAACTTGGAGTCGAAGTCACGGAGTTCCCACACACGTCTGCAGAGCTCGCCTTGGCCAAGTTCCGCGGCACTGACTACTCCGACATGATTGCGGAGGAGCCAATTCTATCCCCAGACAGCGTTGGGTCGAATAGCAACGTCATCAGCAATAACCCGGCTGGCAGGTACACGCCCGATTACGATATATACTCACCAAACAGCTAAGATCTTGGCATGACGGTGTTACTACTTTTTTTTTTTTTATCATTAACTTTGCGTCTGTTTTTTTTTGTCTTATGTTATGGATATCGATATGAATTTTAATATTTACACAGTTTAGAATGTGGGGAAGCGAGCGTTGATGGTTTGCGCCTCTTAGTCTAGCTCAGGCATTCTCAAAAGATCGCGCTTCTTGTTCTCAGCCAGATCTCTCAGCTTGGCCATGATCTCACTCTGTTCCCACCTCTCCGGGCACACCTTCTGCTCTGACCTTGTAGCCCAGTAATAGATATCCCAGTCAGGCTCATCAAGCAGCTTGTCATACTCCTCCATCTCGGCCAGCGTCATTGTTTTAAGATACTTTTTGGCAAACTTCGACAACAACAAGTCGGTCTCAAGAATACCACGCTTGCGGCTTTGGTACAGCAAGCGCGCACGCTTGGTTTCAGGTGTCTCCCCTGTGCGCGCCAGAGGCTCGATCTTGAACTCGATTGTGGGGACGCCCTCGGGTGGCACGCTCTCGCTGGCAAAGGCGCGGACAGTGGAGGCGGCGGCGGCACGAGCCGGTGTGTAAGCGCAGCGAGCGGTTGCTGTTCTAAAAAGTGCGACTGTTCTGAGCATTGTTTCAAAGCAGGATGGCTCTATTTCGTTTGCTTGAGGGGCCGGTGTTGTGTGGGGATTTGAGAATTTAAAGTGACGGCGATGGTTGGTGCAAAAAAAAAAGTTGGAGGCACGGGCTCGGAGGTTTCACGTGACTGGTATTGTTACCACGGCAACCACCTTGTGTATATTGCTCGATTCTGAGATTCGACGACGCGACGCGAGTTTGAGCAGCGAACAATCTTCCAACTCGATCGCAGAACAACGAATCGAACATGTTCAGAACGCCAGGAATCCCAGTCAACAGCCGCAAGCGTGAGTGAAGAGTGGCAGTGTAAGAGTGTGTCTGTGTTCTAACGATTTAGCGCAACCCCAGTACAATGATATATTCCCGCTCCTTGATTTCAAAGAGATCTCAGTATGTTTACAAGGCTGCGACTTTACCGCGAGCGAGGAGCTTTTAAACCGACCGACGACGCAGTATATTCAGTCGCTCTTTGAGCAGATCCTCGATTCCTTCCTGGGAATCTCGACGCACAACCTCGGGCCTGCGCTGGCAGCAGCGGCAGAACGGGCGGGCGTAAATCAGAGTGCGCTCGATTTCGGTGGCAGCGCGACTGATATCCAGGCCGACGCTCGCATGACTCTTGTTCTCCAGCGCAGCATCTACAGGTTCATGGTGGACTGTGGGATTGACGACTTCAGTATCATGGATATCGTCAAGCCTGAACCTCAGCGGCTGAGAAGACTGCTGTCCGCTGTAGTTAATTTTGCGAGGTTCAGAGAGGAGCATATGGGAGATTGCGAGGATCTAGTATTGAAGAGCGAACGTGACGCAGCAGAATTTAGGGATATCATGGATGAACATGAGAAACTCACGGCCAAGGTGGCGGAGTTGGAACAGGAAAGCCAGAACAGTCAGGAGAGGATAAAGGAGATGGAAGCTCACAACACAGCTGTAGAAGTCGAGCTACGGCAGCTGAAAAAGGTACAGGAGCAGTTGACTTTGGAGCATGGGTCGTACAAGCAGGAGAAGGCGCGGCTTGTGAGCAAATTGGAGGACCAGAGTTTCTTGATTGTGGAGGGTCGCAAGGAGAACGACAAAATCAGGCCGTATATTGTGGAGAGCCCCGAGATATTACACAAGATCAACAGCGACATGAGCGCGTCCCTCGCAAGCGACAAGGCAGCTCTAGAGGCTGCAGAGCACCGGGCGCGAGCTCTTGAAATAAGCGTAGAAAGCTTTCGAAGCATTGAAAACGACGTGCGGAAATGCATCAAGGTAGTCGAGGAGTGCGAGGTTGAGCTACAGCGTGAGGACGAGGCCATGAAGAAACTGATGCGACTACAAGAACTGTACGAGCAACGCAAGCTGGATTCGCAAGAGTTGGACCGACGAATTCAGCAGTTGGAGCGCCAGGTCGCGTCCGCAGAAGAGCGCATTGAAAGGGCACGCAACCAGGCCGACCAGAAGCGCAAGGCTGCGCAGCAAAAGATGAGCGACCTCCGGGACACATTTGCGACGCTGCAAGCTGAACGCAGTGTGCACGACCAAGACATGGACAAGAAGCGGTCGTACATCAACATGACTGAGCAAAAGGTATGTATTTTTCACGCAACGATTGAGTTTTCCAGGCAAGTACTAACTGACTAGATGGCTGATCTCCGCCAAGAGCTGGAGAACGAGATGAGGGCCGTGAGCGCAGAGTCCGAAAGACTCCAAGCGCACATCAACGTGTACCTGAATGACATGGAGCAGAGGGTCTCTGTGGCCATCTGATAGCCGTAGCCGTATCAATCACTATTTATTCCAATTTTGTCAAGTTTTATTCTTTTTTCGTTTTTTTGTCCGCAATATATGTCCATGGCGCCGAGTGTCTGTAAGAGGAAGACAAGGGCTCCATTCTCGTGTGTGAGTGTGCGTCCAAGGCAGGCAACAAAGGCGCGCCCAACGTGTCTGGGGCAGCCAAAGCTAGAACCAACGCTTGTTCTGAGGTGCTGTGAAGCGCTCTAGTTCTCTGTGGTGGGCTGCGTCTAACCATTGTACTCAGAGTAAGCCATCATGATGGCCGCCATTATCTTTTTTTTTTTTTACTTCAACCCCAGTCGATCGTCCTTTGCACAGAGTACTATGTGCAGAAGTCCTGAGAAGCACCGCGTCGATCAAAGTCTCTCCTACCGCCCATCGCAAGACGTTCAGCGTTAGAGGCCATCTCCAGCATTGTACCGCATTTTCTTGCAGCACTCGAGTGCTTGCTGCATTTTTATTTTTTTTGCTACTTCCAACGAGAAACAGAAACCCATCCAGTTCCCCAGTGAGACCCCACTGACATCGGCCGAAATCCAGTCGTTTTATCCACCCCAAGACCGAAACCGACCGACGCCCTTGGAATGTCGCTGACGTCGTCGTCGTCGGTAAACTCGCTTCTGCTGATACCGGGAGGAGTGCCGTTTCCACCGGCGCCAGCCTCAGGCCGCTTGGGCCCCGCGAACATGTCGTCTTCTCATGACCGTAACAGCAACGACTCCTCGTGGGCGTCTGCGAGCGATGCGTCTGAAGGCACCGACCCGGGCAGCCTTCTCGTGGGGCCCAGCGAGCGCCATCATGCTACTGCGTCTACGGCCGATGTGGAATATGTGGTATCGATGCATTCTTCAGCACCTCCTGCTAAGGCTTGCAGCTGCATTCACCACGAGCGTCAAAGTTCAAGCTGTATATCCACCGGGTTCCGCAATGCCACGGCGGGACCTAGTGGCGACCCATCAGCAACGTTTCCCTTAAATAGCGCCGCCCTATCTCCAAATGACTTTTCAGCGCCTTATAGCCCTTCATCGACATCAATCAGCTCCTACGGTAGCTCGCCTACGGGATCCTTGCTCAACCTGCCGAGCGCTCTGGGTGGAAGTATCTACCAGAACTTTGACGACGCAGACGCTGACGACGAGGGAGAACTCGTAGGAGCACAAGAGGCCCCGATTATACGACGTAGAACTGCTTCGGATTTTTCGTCAGACGCTCACTCAGATTATACCAGCTATACTCATTTGGTGACTGGTGTTCCAGCTCTACCTGCAAATATTCAAGTCACTCGTTCAGCAACTTCTGCTTCTGTATCACGACCTCAATCTTCTCTGTTCACTCAGCCATTGCCTCAAGCACCTCTAGGCAGTCCTTCCCTTCCCGATCTTAGAGCGACTGTAGCCCCAGTAGTCTTCTCTCGTCTCATCCCACTCGCTGCTCCTACTCCAGTTCGACCATCCTTTACACAAGAGCTTTTCACGATGGACCAGCGTCCTCCTCCAGCTCGGACGCCGTCCGCGACCAATTTGTACCATGCAGCTCTGTCTGGCAGCCGAAGTAGCAGCGCATCGTCCTTCCTCCACGCTTCACACAAGTACTCTCCATCAAAACAAGTCAAACCGCCGTCGCCAGACGCTCCCTCCCCTTTACCGCCTATTGCAAGTGAACCAAATACAGATGCACCCCCAGTAAAAACTACACATTCCAAGCGGTTCTCCTTTCTACGCAGAATCAAAAAATCCAAGACATTCTCCTCAATTGAACCTTCGGTGGAAGGCGACAACTTGACCTCAACACAACCTTTAATAGCAACACCACATTCACGTCCCACCCCTCACACTATGGGATCTTTTACATCTCATACCGATAATAAGACTCAATCGACTGTCCCAGACCACTTCCGAACTGCATCTGGAACCGACATTGGCTTTAGCACTCGTGTCGGCTCACTTTCAAGCGAACTCGACCGCGAAGTGAAACATACTAGTTTAATGACACACAAGGAAACGCCAGAGGAACCCAAGACAACCAGTTCTATTGTAAGTATTTTTTTTTTTTTCTTAGTGCTTTTATTACCGTTTGGTGTAGGCATTTGTGACGGAGTTTCCCAACTCGTTCGAAATATTCGAGTGGCAGGGCATCTTGCACACAACAAGTACCCAACTCCTCCATTAGCCCCAGCAAGAACGCCTTGAGATGTCCAACAGCATTTTTTGACTCTTTTGCCAACTTTTTTCTACTACTTCTTCCTAGCGGACGTGAAATCAGTATCACTAACAAAATTTAGCCCATGGGGTCCTCATCGCCGCGACCAGACCTTGGTGACCTCGCGCGCAAGGCCTCAGACACTTCGCTGCAAGCGTCTGTCGACAACCGCGAAGGCTTTGGAAGTCACAGAGCGCTTTTGTCCTCTACATCATCGCACTACCCAATGCCTCCAACACTGCCTATAATTGAGGGCTCGCCCGCAACTATGCACACGGACAAAACGCCGGGAGGAAGCTTCGCCAACGCAGGCCTCCACTCTCGCACTAGCTCAGACGCTGGCACATTCCCGAATCGCATGTCAATAGCAGCAAGTTTGGCCCGAAATTCACTTATATCGCAATACTCGCCGGTCATCGAACGCGCAGAGCAAGTATCTGTCGCGCCAACCACATCAGAATCTTCTGTAATTGCCGCAGTTGCCGGACAGCGTAAAAGGTCGGCTGGTGGCAGTCTCTCCGACAAGCTACGATCATCCACACAAGAGCTTGAAACACTTCTATTAGACATGAAGGAATTACGCAAGGCCTCCTTGTCTTCCGTAGCGCCGAATTGGACTAGTATTTCGTCGTCGCCATCATCTGTTTCCAGCCGTGCAGCTGCGCGTCCTGGACCCTCACACTCTACACCGCTTCCGTCCATATCGGCATTTGCACCACCAGCACTAGCAACAGTTGGATCGCGCACGAGTACGCTAGCGCGCGCTTCGCAGGACTCCGTCTCAGAGATAGCTAGCGTGTCTCAATTGGCCCCGCCACAGATTCTGGGCGAGTCAACAGATTCAGTTGCCTCCTCTTCAGCGACACACAATACGTTTCTTCCAACTGTTGCAGGCGCTGGTGGCGTGAAACAGTTTACATCGTCTGCACAATACATTGATAAAGACTTGCCATTGCCGCCAGTAGCAGAGCAAGCGGAGTATGTGGCTGGCCATGTCCGAGGAGGCTCAAACCCCATCACGGCCGACGAGCTTGAGCTCAAACTGGCCTCCGTTCCGACCCCTCCACCTTTGAGCGTGCCTCAGATCCCTCTGCCTAGTGCACCATCCAAGTCGGGCATGCGAACGCAGACACATTCTCGATCAGTGTCCTTGCCTGTACGATTTGCGGAGAATCACGATATTATTGAAAGCATCCCACATCTTTCGAGCGATTCAACAGACTCAGAAGGCACGGGCACAACGTCGGCATTGCCTGGGAGAGACCCAAAACAACAACCGCCGCAACAGCAGAAGCAAAAATTGCAGGAACAACAGCTTGAAAAGCCATCACCACAGGCCGCCATTAGCGCACATGCAGGATTTAATTTTCCGCTGCGCGGAAGTGGTCCAAGCACTAGCGCAGCTCCGGTCACTGGTGAAACAAAGAAATCTGTACCCTCTCCTCCATTTGGCTTGCCATCGCTCTCTACACAAGCTTCACTGGGAGAGGTTATTGCGCTTGCAGGGGACCCTCTGACTGGGTTGGAAGACTTTCCCGCACCACCTTTTCTAATTAAGCAAGCCGGCAGCAGCAGCGAGGGCAGCAACCTAGACTCGTCAAACGAGAGCTACGAGACCGCGCATTCGCACGACAGCTCGGGAGACGAGCCTGAGCGCACGGACCCCGCAGCTGCAGTTGGCGCCCTGCCAACAGAAAGAAGGTTTCCTAGCTTTGCGCAGCGGTCGAGCCCGCAGAGCCCACAAACGCGATCCTTTGTTTCCAAAACAAAGCCGTTTGTTTTCGGTACAGAGGCGCCAGGCGTGCAGAACCACCACTTGTCCATGGCGTCTTCTGACTTTTCGGATTACGCTCCTCCTTCGCGTTACCAGGATACTACCGCACCCACCCACACTGTCCCTTCTACACTTTCGCCTGCAGCGGTAATAGCCACCCGCGAAAGCAAAGCAACCACGCTTCCCCTACCAAGGCAAGGACACCAGCGCACAATATCATCGCCCTTGCTCTCGCGTATGCCTCCACCTCCACCTAGCATTTCGGGGTCGTCTCTGAGAGACTCAATCATTTCGCTTGGGCATAGCAAGCAGAGATCATTTGACAGTACAGCGAGCGAAGCAAGCAAGTTTGAAGATAGAGGAGATTTAACAGGTGCGAATTCACCCCAGGGACAAACTCTAAGTGAGATCACGGAGAAACAGGAGGCGTCGCCGCCGAAATCAGACGTGACTTCAGGTACTGGCACAATCACTACTGGTGCTGCTGTAGTTCCTGTTGCTCTCTCCGTTGCGAGGGGATCCAAGATGAGAGATGAAAGCGAATACATTCCGCCCAAGCCCGCTTCTTCGTCCGTGTTACGGCATGCTTCAGGATCAAGTGCACGCTCCAAGCGCCGTCACGCCAGCGAAACTAACGGGCGGCATTCAAGTACACGACGTCACCGCGAGAGCAGAGAAGACCGACGGGTCAGCTCGAGCCGTTCTATGCCACAGGTCTCTATCGACAGTGTTGGTTCCACGACGCGTGAGATGGACACTTACCTCAACCAAGAATCTCCTGCGGCTTCTGCAGAGGACTCTCTTCTGCCTGCTGCTGGCACGTCGTTCCATTTCTCGAAACGATCCCCCAATTCTCGCCCGTTTTCCACTGCCACTATCCAAAAGCTGATGGATCTGAGTGACTCGACGTTCCGCCTAGAGGAGATCGATATGCCGCCAACCGAACGGCAATTGATTGAGAAGTTTGTGAATGCGTTGGCAAAGCTAAGTGCAGACATAAATGATGATAAGAACAAACGACCAGAAGGAATTAGGAGGTTGCACAACGCGTTACGGGCTATTGAGGGATGGATTTAGATACAAAAAGAGCACTGCAAAAAAAGAGGGAAAAAACAGGAAGTCGGATTAATACTAAAAAACACAAAAAGAGTTGAGTCTGAGGAGCTTCAGAGGCTCCAAGGGACTGCACTCCAAAGAAGGAACTAATTTATTATACGTTTGCCGTTGAATCCTGATTTGAATATCTAATTACTGGAATAGTTTATAAAACGAACATCGCTATTTATTTGGAATGAATAAAGAAGTAGAGTGAGGTGCGTAGTATTTTTTTTTCTAGAGTTGGAGTGGGCCCTGAGCGCTTTTCGCTGCTCGAGGAATTAGAAATCAACAAGGTTCAATGTTGTTGCATCAACCAGCACATGAAACAAGAAAGGAGTTCGAGCGACGCGAATTGCAAGGTAAAGTATCGTGTCACGGTTTTGGTTTAATTCAATTCAATTCAATTCAATTTCTACTACATCAATCAATTGGCTAGACCACAGTCTTGCCGCTGTTGACCTTCTTTCCGGTCTTGGAGATGGTAGCCAGGACGGCGTCATAGTCCAGCGTAGGGGCAGTCTTGACGTTGACAAGTTGCGATTCGAGGTTTGCATCGACGCTCTTGACTCCCTCGAGCTTGTTGAGGGCTCTAGTGACGGCGCCAGAGCAGCCTAGAAACAGGAAAGAATGGTTAGTAAGTCATGTTTAGCCACAGAAAGGAAGGAAGGGAGGCATACCGGAGCAGGACATAGTAACGTTGAACTCGTACTCGTGGTCGGACATGGTGTGTTAATGAGAGCGGAGGAGAGAGAGTGACTTGAGAAGTTGTGGTGGTGGCAAGGGAGGAAGAAGAGAAGAAAGAAGAGAAGGAAGAAGAGGAAGCTATGAAGGGAATTACAAAGGCAGTGGGAGGTGGAGACAAGACGTTAAAGATCCGGCGATTCCAGAATTACAGAGGAATGTCAGGCTTTAGGGGGGAACCCAGTGACTTTGCGTGCTCATAAGAAACCCAGGAGAGCGAATTTAGCGAAGGTCGAACTCGTAGCAGCAGAAATTGCTCATGGCGCACAAGCTGTAAACTGTGAGACTCGAACGCATCGCAGGGCATCTCTGGGCAGCGGCAGATAGTCAATCGTGCAACGGCAGGTCTGAGGGAGTCCAATCAAAAGCAAACTACGTGTTTGAACAACCGGTACTAGTAGATATTAACAGCAGATACTACGATCTCCGTGGATCGCGATCAACTCGTCTGGTCAAAGGTCGAAGGCGCCCAGCAAACTGTCTCGAGATCTCCCTCCATTACAGGTTTCCCCCTTCAAGAGTTTACCCTAACCCTCTATACAGCAAATCATGCCTCGCAAATTTATCGCCATTTTTCACCTCCAAGTCCCCACAACCACCAACAGCGACTGCCCATCTTCAACCATGTCGGTCCCCAACAAGCCAGTCAGACTCCCTCATCTGAGCAAGCTGCGTGTCAAGTCCGCCATCCCACGCAAGACTGGCGGTCCCTGCAACGTTGCCCTCACCAACCTGCTCTCATGCTGGGCCTCCAACTCCCAGGGCGCTCCGGTCTGCGGAGGCCTCGAGCAAGAGCTCAAAAACTGCATGGCTACCCGAGTATGTGTTCTTCTTTAAAGAAGCTTTCAAACGTCTTCGCTAACACCTTACAATAGAGCAACCAGAAAGCCGTCAAATCGTCGATCAACTTTCATGCCGCTAGGCTAAAGGATAAGGTGAACCCTCCTCCTCACGATTAAGCCTCGCCTTTGCTAGCCTGATTCTATACCCTGCCGTCCATCTGCGGCCCCTCTCTTTCTCTCATCCTCATCCTCTCATCCTCTCTGTATATATAACCTATACGTGTGTAAATGCGATCTCGTGTACAAAATTGTCATTTATTTGTTTATTACGCCAGCTCGCTTTTAGTTTATCAACGTCCTGGCACGTTTACATCGAACAGGCACCTCCACAATCCTCTTTAATCACTATCGAGGTCTCAGGGCCTCGTTACCAGTAATTTCGATGACCATTCAAAGAGTCCCTGCGTGCGTATGCAACGTTAGCTAGTTGAAGGGCGCCGGTGCTCTCTTCGCTTGGCTCACTCTCTGTCTCTTTTTTCGACGGCAACCACCAGAAACCGCCAGCAACCACCAGCAACCACCCCAGTAGCAAAGCCCTCATTGCCCTTCTTACCGACTGTTTTTGTTCTTCTCATCTTGTGTTCTGTTTGTTTAAGTTGTCGCTCTGTTTGTTTACTTTTGCTCAAGTTTCTTATTTTGCGTTTTCTGTTTTCGTGTCGGCCGCATTTTCTCCCCTCCGTTGTTTCTTTGTTGATGCCACCACCACCAACTCCTCCACAACTCTTGCAATCCCTTCTCATTCACTGCAACTCTCTCTACAACCCTCAGCAGCGGTACTCCCTGTACAATGGACGCCCAACCGCCAGCGCAAGATGACAGAGTTATCCTCGATATCACGCGAAAAATCGACCGAGAGCGATACCTCATTCAGGGCGCCAGGTCACTCCGCAGCTCCACATCCAATTCTCTCGTCCAACAGAAGTGCGATACCAACATCCGCGAGGCACAGAAAAACATAGAGTACCTTGAGGAGCGCCTTAAGCAGCTCCATATCAGAAAGCGCAACTCCATCTCAGCAGACCCTTCGACCAACCAGTTCCCATCACCTACTTCCAGTACTCAAAACGTCTCTCCTTACTCAAACTCGGCAACCTCGCCTGGTGGGCGTTCCTCGGCTGGAGATAATCGTACGTGTATCAATTGGCGTGGAAATTATACGTTTGCTAACCTTCTAGCCACCCCAGGATCAAACGCCACTGCGCCCAGACCTAACTTCACGCGTCTAGATCTTATCAAATATGACTCGCCCTACCTAGGCCCCCGAATCCAGCTCATGTTACAACAGCTTGAATTTAAACTCTCTGTCGAGAAACAGTACAAGGAAGGAATCGAGAAAATGATTCATCTCTACCAAATTGATGGCGACCGCAGAAGCAAGACAGAGGCAGAATCCAAGAAACAAGAAAGCACGCAAAAAATTCAACTCCTTACCAAGTCCAGAAAACGATATAATGATATGCACATTGACTTTGAAGAAGATGCCGGTGATGACGAAAGCATGAACGTTGCCAACCTGCGAAGGCCGCTCACAGGTAACCTTCACATCAAGTGTTTAGCAGTAAAGGACGTTGATCACGTCACCTCGGCACGTCCTTTGAAGAGCCCAGAGTCTTTCATTACTGTTAAAGTTGAAGATGTCACGCTAGCTAAAACCAAACTTTCGCGTAACGACCGCTGGAACGAAGAGTTTGATATTTCCGTTGAGAAAGCCAACGAAATCGAAATTACCGTTTATGATAAATTTGGTGATCAAGATATCCCTGTAGGCCTCATGTGGCTTCGTATCTCTGACATTGCTGAGGCAATCCGCCGTCGCAGAGTCGAACAGGAAGTCAGTCAGGCAGGCTGGGTCAGCGCATCTAAGGTCCAATCCACAGCCCATGGAGGTAGCACCTCCGGTACTAGTGGCGACCATTCCCAACTTGTTTCTAACCAAGGTGCTCAGCGTCCTGTCCCCTCTGCTGGGCCAACTGCCCAAGGTGGCCTGCATAACCCTGCTTCTTCTGCAATCACTATTGACTCGTGGTTTGTGCTGGAACCTGCCGGCCAAATCTACATTTCTCTTGGCTTTGAAAAAGCCAGTCGGGGAGCTAAGCGTCCCTATGATGGCATTGGCGGTCTCGGTCGCCAGGGTGCCATTAGACAAAAGAAGGAGGAAGTTCATGAAATGCATGGCCACCAGTTTGTTCAACAGCAATTCTACAACATTATGAAATGCGCATTGTGTGGAGACTTTCTCAAATACTCGGGTGGGTATCAGTGCTTAGACTGCAAATATACTTGTCACAAAAAGTGCTATCCCAAGGTTGTTACCAAGTGTATTTCGCGTGCATCCACAGAAACAGATCCGGACGAAGAAAAGTTCAATCATCGCATTCCACATCGCTTTGAGCCTACGACCAACATGGGCGCCAACTGGTGCTGCCATTGTGGCTATATTTTACCATTAGGCAAGAAGAATGTACGCAAGTGTACTGAGTGCGGTTCTACATGCCATGCTCATTGTGTACATTTGGTGCCCGATTTTTGCGGCATGTCAAACGAAGTTGCAAATCAAATTCTGTCGGAAATCAAAAAGACCAAGACTCGCCAGGCCGCTGCCAGTAGGCCTACGAGCCAGCTTCCTACGGGCCAAATGCCCACTTATACGCCATTATCCCCTACGGATTCGGATTCACTTACATCGTCTCCTGGGCGCCCTCCAAAGTCACCTTATCAGTTGAACTACAACCCTCCTCATAGTCAGCTTCATCCTGAGGCTCAATCTAAACCTCAGCGCCCTCTCTCTTTTCAGCCGCTGCCACTGCCCACCGAGGAAAGAGTCTCACCCATCCAGAGTGCTAAAACACCACAAGCCCGCAAGCCAGTATCTCCTGCTATTCCTAGCGAGCTTGAGCAGCCTGTAATAACAAGCCCGCCTTCCGAACATCGCACAAGTGTCAGCAGTGCTCTTCCTGCCGTTTCAAGTGCCATGGCCAGTCTACGTCCCCAAAAGTCCCCGACAAATGTTGAGTCGGGTGCTCCTGTAGAAGCTAACATCTCACCATCACATTCGCCAACTTCTTCGCAGGTCAATGAAGCTCCTGGATTGATGGATCAAATCAGATTCCAGCAGCAGCCACTTGAACCATCGAGTCAGAGCTCAAGTTTAGTTCCTACAGAAGCTGTAAGCCCTCATTCACAGGTCAGGCAGTCTATGCAACTATCCCCGTCCCATCCACAAGCATCTCCGCGCAGAGCTCGCCGTAAAGTGGGACTGGATGATTTCAACTTTTTGGCAGTCTTGGGTAAAGGTAACTTTGGAAAAGTCATGCTTGCAGAGTCCCGTAATACCAAGTCGCTATATGCTATCAAAGTTCTCAAGAAGGATTTTATAATTGAGAACGATGAAGTTGAAAGCACGCGCTCTGAAAAGAGAGTGTTTTTGATTGCCAATAAAGAGAGGCATCCTTTCCTGCTTTCTCTCCATTCCTGTTTCCAGACAGAGAACAGAGTCTACTTTGTGATGGAATATATTAGTGGTGGTGACCTCATGTGGCATATCCAGCAGGTTCCATTTACGCCTCGTCGAGCTCAGTTCTACGCAGCAGAAGTCCTCCTTGGTCTCAAGTACTTTCACGAAAACGGAGTCATTTACCGAGATTTGAAACTTGATAACATCCTGCTCACCTTGTCTGGACATATTAAGATTGCCGATTACGGTCTCTGTAAGGAGGATATGGGCTATGGACAGACTACCGGAACATTTTGTGGCACTCCAGAGTTCATGGCGCCTGAGATCCTGTTAGAACAGAAGTACGGTCGCGGGGTCGACTGGTGGGCTTTTGGTGTACTCATTTACCAAATGCTACTTGGCCAGTCTCCATTCCGAGGCGAAGATGACGACGAAGTGTTTGACGCTATCCTCCTCGACGAGCCTCTCTACCCCATCCATATGCCGCGCGATTCCGTGTCCATTCTGCAAGGTCTCCTCACGCGTGAACCTGAGAAGCGGCTGGGCAGCGGCCCCACGGACGCTGCCGAAATTATGGCGCACGACTACTTCAAAAACATTAATTTTGACGACATTTACCACTGCCGCGTGCCTCCACCCTACGTGCCTCAGATTGATTCACCAACCGATGTCAAAAACTTTGATTCAGAGTTTACAAACGAAGTCCCTGCTCTGACGCCGGTGACCAAAACACTGACGCCGGCTATGCAGGAGCAGTTTAGAGGCTTTAGTTATTTGAACGGCGATATTATCTAAAAGAAGTCAACACAAAAGGCAAGATAAAAAAGATACTGAAAGAGGAGATAAGATAGGGGAAAGGAAAAAGCAAAAAAAAAAAAAAAGTATACAATCAACTCACAAGTAAACCAAAAGAAGATAAAAATTCATATTCATACTGAAATACATTGGACTAAGAAAATAAAAGTAATGAAAGATTAGAAGGGACCTTCTCAATTGATGTTTATTTGTTTTTTGTTCTTTTCATATTTAGGCCTACTTGATGAAAAGGCAAGTTGTGTTGCGGTGGCACTGATGGCTGAGCTAACAAGAGATGTGGTTCTTGCGCTTTATTGGGTCTTATATTTCCTTGCAATCTCGAGAAAGGGAATTTACTGAGAGTTTGCGCGGCAGAAAGTGGTGGTTAATAGGAGGAACATTAATCGTTAAACAAGAGAAAGCATCAAAAAAGACAAGATACAAAAAAATAAAGCATCAAAAAAGACAAGATACAAAAAAATAAAAAAGTGAAAATAAATCAACTACGTGAAACAGTCTGAAAAAAAGTAGTAAAAAAAAGGCTTCAAAGAATTGAGAAGAAAAGAAGTGCCTCACAATTCCGTTGGTGAAGGTAAATAAAAAATAGAGTTGGGAGTGCTTATGTCCATTACTCCGTCGGGCATTTGTTCATTAATATGCCATTCAACACCCAGGTCAAATCAGTCTGGTAGCTCGTCTTCACCAGAAATTTACCTGGCTATTAATACAAGCTTCTGCTTTGTACCCAGAGCAGTCCTGAAGTCTTCATCATTCTTAAGCTCGGTCAGTTTACCGGAGGTTTCTTCCTTATGCAATAGCACCATATTTGCTATCTCCAATCTCTCAGTTATACGAGCGGACAGCGCTTCAAAAGAAATTTGATTGCTCACCCGCAGTGCAATGAGATCGTCCTCGTGGAAGACCTTGATCTTTACGTAGACCTCAGGGCCCTGCGGTTTTCCAATTGGAACGTGGGGAATGTGCTCTGCCGTGGGAGTTATTGGAAGCTGAGTGGTAAGTATGGGTATTTTAGTATCGAGGGGTGCATGAGGACCTGTAGGCTCAGAATAAGATCCATGAGAGCCTTGCGACCTGAAGCTGCGAGTCGATGTAGGAGAACTTGGTGCTTGTATATGAGGATCGAGAAATGCGGCGCTGGGTTGTCGCTGGTGCTGTTGATGTTGATGTTGCTGTTGCTGCTGATGTTGCTGCTGATCTGGGATAACTTGTTGCTGCTGTAATTGTTGTTGCTGTAATTGTTGTTGTTGCTGGTAGATGTATTCTTGCTGCTGCTGTTGCTGCTGCTGTTGCTGCTGCTGTTGTTGTTGTTGTTGTTCTGCATAGAATTCGTGCTGCACATGCTCGTGGGTCTGTTGCATTTGGAGTTTTTGCTGCTGTTGGAGTTGATGTTGCTGCATCCGATCCACTGACACTGACGAGCCGGATGGATTGCTGACCGACAGAGTGTTACTGGAAACTGGTGATATTTGGGATTCAACGACAGAATTACGAGTAGGGGGCTGAGGCATAGCAGAGGTAGGTGTTGATGTTTCAATGTCGCCTGCGCGAATAGCAAACAGCTGTTGTACAATGGGCGAGCGGGAAATGTACTCAGGCATGAGAATAAGATTGCGCACGTAGTCATCAAGGTTGGCTCGACGCTGACTAGAGATCGAGTCATTGACGTAAGTCAATGGCCCAGGCATGAATGGTAGGGTACGATTTTTACCAGTGCGTCCCGCCTCATCAGGAAACTCGTCGAGAAGATTAATTTGGAAATCGTAAAAGTCTTGATAATATCGGCACAAGTTGCGATACTTGCCATTCGACAGTTTGGCAACAACCAAATACCAGTATCGTTCATTGTCAAAGGCGTAACGTTCAACTGATGCCGAAACAACGTAGACAGCATCATTTGGTGCATTGAGATGTAGGCTTTTGAGCTGTTGGGTGACAGACTGGTCGTCAATTTTGCCAAGAGGAATGCTACTTGCCTTGTACTCTGCTGCAAGACGCTTCCATTCTTCTACACGGGGTACGTTAGCTCTTTTAATGGCCTCTTCAAGATTTTCGACAGGTCTATTGGATCCAATATCTCTAACTTCGATGAAGGAAATAGGAATCAATCCAGGGCCTCCCAATCGACCGATGGGCTTGGCAACAAACCATTCTTCATTCGACTTGGCAATGATAATTATGGATTCACCTGCATTTGCCTGCAGCTCGTCGGAGCGCTCTGCTACAAAGTCATAAAGGACGACACCATAAAGCTGTGAATGGCCCGCCTTGTTTGTGAATGACTTTTGGGAGGGAGTCTGAGATGCGGGAGAGGCGGTTCGAGGGGCAGCTACTGCCGTAAGAGTGGGCGTCGTTGATGCCGTTGCGGTGGCGGTAGTAGAAACAGAGGCGGACTTGGTGTGACCGTGCGCCGCGGCAGTGGCGGCCGCAGTATGAAGAGGAATGGTCGGGATAGCATCTTTGCGAGACACTACCTCAAAATAAGGTACTGGAACCATGCCTAGAGAATTTGAGGGCGGGTCGTAAGCTTCATACCATTCTTCCGATGTCTCATGGCCGGTTACATAAAGAAAGTCACCTTTTTTAAACTTGAGCTCGCCTGGTCCCTGTGGAGTATAGCTATAAAGCGCGCGAATGATTTTCTTGGGCGGAGTAGTGGCGATGTTTTTAGTATGTGTGTTGAGCCTTGCTGGGCCCGGGCTGTTGTCAGAGGAGGTCCGTTTGTCAGCCTTGAAAGAGCGACGGATACCCTATAGTGTTGTTAGTTTATGCACGGAGGGGAAGTCTGAATAGTAGCTTACCCTTATCATCGAATAGTTATTTGTAGCTGTGTTGGCGACAGAAGGGCCAGTATAATTATGGGAATTTCAGCAAACTATCGGCGGTTGTGACTGGAACAGGTCGCCGACGATTGGGATTGTTGGGATGGGTTTGTGCAAGGTCTAGACCTTTGTAGGAGGATGTGAGCCTGGCGTGATGTGTGTAAAAATTAGGCGACACGATGTGGCGTAGTAGAGTTGAGAAGAAAAAAAAGACGTTTCTTATTACTTGATACGAGTCAGCGCGTGGGCCGTGCTGGTTATGATGGCGACACTGGCCGGCGATTCTAGTGATGCTGAGCGGGTGTCGATTATTACGGGATTCAGCTGTAGATGAGGAGTATTGCGCAGATCTCGAGGGAAATGAAAATCAAAACGTAATAACGAAACAAAGTGAACGAGAGCTGATGCGTAGCACGTTGCGAGGAGGCCTTAGAGGGTGCAGAGGCAGCAGTCGAGATATCGCCGAGATGGGCTTCTGGTGGTTCAGGAAGGAGGAAGTGAGCGCAGCGGATAAGGGCGGCGGGAAGGAAAAGGAAAACGAGAGAGGCATTACATGGCTTGTGTTGCACTTTTATTGAGACGCACGCCCGCATTTATCTGATGAGTCAGTACTTGCTAATAAAAGTATCATTTATTTGTCATTTACTAGTCAGCGCACACTGCATGGCTGGCGGGGCTATTTTGCCTGGCGCAGAATGTGGTCTCCCCTCAGCGTATTTATCAGCACCTGTCCTCTCCGGTAGTTTCTAACTCTTCTGGGGCCTCGACGTTGCTTCCAAATGCCAATTCCATCCGTGAGACTACTACAAAAGACCTTCCAAATGAGTTATGCGCTAGAGAAGAAAATCGCCGAGTTGGCCGTCAAGCGTGCGTCGCGCCTAGCTAAGCTTGTGGCAGACTCGCATGCTGTGGGCGCCATCACCAAGGCAGACCAGTCCCCAGTGACTATTGCAGACTTTGGAGCCCAGGCCGTGATTATCGGAGCTATTAAACACGTCTTTCCGAATGATAAGGTTGTCGGCGAAGAAGATGCGGCCGATCTCCGTGGTGACGACAAGCTGAGAGACACGGTGTGGAAATTGGTGCAGGAAGCAACTGCTCAGGATTCGTTTGAGAGCGAGATCGGCTCGATTGCGACTCCCGAGGCCATGATGGACGCCATTGACTGGGGTAACTATACTGGCGGACCTAAGGGCCGTATGTGGGCTCTTGACCCCATTGACGGAACCAAGGGATTCTTGAGACGAGGACAGTACGCTGTTTGTCTGGCGCTTGTGGTTGATTCTGAGGTTGTTGTCGGCACTATTGGCACACCCAACCTTCCCTTGGATTACAAGAAGGAAGGTTCTGCTAATGGAGTGCTATTCAGTGCTGTGGCTGGCGAAGGCGCTTTCCAGGCTCCACTCTTTGAATCCGGTGAGCCCCAGAAGATCAGCTTCAACGCTATTAAAGACTCTTCTGCCGGCACTTTCTGCGAGTCTGTCGAGGCAGGACACTCTGCGCATGGCCAACAGGCTGCTATCGCCAAGGCCTTGGGCATCACCAAGCCCAGTGTGCGCATGGATTCACAGGCCAAGTACTGCAGCATTGCGCGTGGCGACGGAGACATTTACTTGCGTCTGCCCGTCAGCGCCACGTATGAGGAGAAGATCTGGGATCATGCCGCTGGCAACGTGCTGATCCGCGAGGCTGGCGGTGTCGTCACAGACATGCACGGCAACCAACTGGACTTTGGAGTCGGTCGCACTCTCAAGAACAACAAGGGCGTTGTTGCCGCTGCCAGCAGCATCCACGCGCAGGTGCTTGCGGCCGTCAAGTCGAGCATCTAGAGGAGGAGATATGGTATATATAGACCGTCTGCCGCGTCTGGCGCTGTTCAGGCACCGAGGATGCGGTTGTTGCATTTAGCGAGTGGCACTTTGTTGCGTTTTGTGTTTCCGCACGTCAGATTTATTTATGGTATTTACATGTACATAAGCTCTTAGCTAAACCTTTTTCTCTCTTTCCGTCCGCCGTGACCCTAATGTTCTACGTTTTTTTTCAACTCCGGAAACAACTGAACCTCCATCACGAGCAAACCACCGCCAGCCGCCACCATGCCCCGTCAGCCGAGTGCCCATAGTAAGCCCCGGACGACGACCGTAACCGACGATAAGGGCTCGACCCGCAAAATCCACCTGCGCCGTGCGCACAAAAAGTCACATCTCGGGTGCAAAAACTGTAAAACCCGAAGAATTAAATGCGACGAGAAGCTGCCGATATGCTCACAGTGCAAACGCTCTAACGCAGACTGTTCCTACTTGGCCTTTACGCCTGAGCAAGCCAAGGAGCATGAAGAGAAGAAGATACAAGCTGCTGCAATCCTAGCAGCGGAGCCAGATTCGGAACTCGGGTTGCCAAAACGACCCACTAAACCTCCTTCGCCTATTCCTATACAATTTAGCGAGCCTTCTTTGCTTAGCGACGGACCTTCAGCTCCGTCGGACGCGTCTCCATTAGTTGGAACTGCGCCTCCGTCGCCGCTATTAGCAAAGGCTCTGGTTGAACCCAAAGCCGTCGAGCTACGAAATGATGGAATAACTATCCCGGCGCTCGCTGGAAAGCAAGCGCGAGTTGGAGATCTTGAGCGACGAAACTTGGCTTCTACAGTGGCCATCGCTCGACATGGCTTTGAGACGGACTTTATGAGAGAAGCGTACGCCAACTGGATGAACAACACGCTGGCTTTGGCTTACCATCACAGCTGTTTGTTCCACGCCAGCATGGCTTTTTCATTTGGATTTACGTATCTGAAGACGCAAAACCCAGAGGACCGCGAAAACTCAGACAGGCACCGGTCTATAGCCCTTCGCGAGATGCAACAAGGGCTACTAGACATCACATCTGCCAACACGGATGCCTTGTTAAGTACGGCATTAATTCTTTCGTGGGATGTGTTTCTCCACGAAAACAGTATCGCATCTTACATTACGCTTTCACGCGGACTAGGAGCCGTTCTACAACAAGTACAGGCTGTCTCTTCGACGACGCAAATGGCGTTGTGCACCACGGAGTCGCTGGTCCAGTCGATTAAAACGATTCTCCATCCCCGCTACGACCCGACGTTTTTCCAGGAGCTCGTTTCAAAGATTGACGAGTTGGCGGAGTTTTTACAAATGAGCGGGGATAAGGCAACGACGCTCACGCATGCGGAATATGAGTTTTTGGTGGAGTACGCGCATCGGGTGCTCCGGTTTCTTGACGGGCCCGAAGGACGAGGGCAAGACAGCAACGGGTCCCTCGGCTGGCTCCGCGATCCACGTACCATGTTTGATTTTCTGCGGATATGGCTATCTCAATTCCCATGTATAGCAGTGTCGTCACTTGACACCCAGACAGACCCAGTAGCGTTGGTTCTGCATACTTACTACCATGCCATGACGAGAGCTCTTGACGCCATATTCCCAGAAGTCCGGTATCTCTTTCAGTTTTCGTTTGTGGGGCCAATCGATTTGGTTGGTCCCGAAAACTGCGTATCCTACGTTAGTGACCCAGCAATAGAGGCCATGTTGGCATACCCTGTGAGGATCATTTCGTTCTTCAAGAAACGCCAATTTGCGCTCAACAAGATATTCATCAACACAGATCCATTAGCAACGTCCTCTGATGGCGTGCCGCTATATCGCCACCAATTGCAAGATTCTGTAGGTGAGCATTTTGTGCTTTCATTCCAGGAGAAGATTGAGTTTGCACACTACCTGCCGTACAGTCACCACCGGCGCGACTTGAGCGACTCGCCGTCGCGAGCATCGGGGTCATCGACGTCCACATCTGCAGGTACACCACTTTCACAAATGTCCGAAGACACTACTCTTGGTGGAAGCATGTCAATGCACAGCGAGGAGTCGGCATTCACGCCACTACCGCCAAGACGCAGGGACTCTAGCGAGACCCTCAATTCAGAAATGGGCAGCGAGAATGGAATGCCAGCATTGAGCAGCATGAGCATGGGCATGTTCAAGGTATACTTTGACGACCGTATGGATATTTTACAGCGCTCTGTCACGACTTGAGTAGAGGAGTACTTTTTTTTTCCTTGTATTATTTTTTTTATGATTCTGCATTTAGCCATGGCGTCGACCTCTAATTTATTTATTTTAACGTTTTCAACGGGTTTGGGCCTTGGCAACGGGGTCCAGGGCCCTTTGGTACTATTTACATATTTACATGGGTTTCTTTTTAATCTTCGCGGCGAGTCCACCCGCCAAGTGACAGTAGATCCTCGACACCCCACTTGGCGGTCGGCAGGGCCGAGAGATCGGTCTGCCAGCCCGCTTCCCACATCTCGATGCCCGCCCAGCCGACCATGGCCGCGTTGTCGGTGCACCACTGCGCGGCCGGGTAGTACCGCCGCATGTGGCCGAACCCGGCCGCGTCGAGCTCGCGTGCCAGAATTCTGCGGAGGTCTGCGTTGGCGGCAACACCGCCGGCGCACACGAAGTCAAGATCGCGCGGCAGCCCCGGCTGCTGGCGCAGCGCAAGCGCCGTCTTGGTCGCGAGGTGCACGAAGATGGCTGTCTGCACGCGGCGGGCTATCTCGCGGCGCGTGTGAGCAGGGAGCGCGGCGAGCGTGGGCGTGTCGCCAAAGTGCTTGGCCTGGGCGGTGCGCAGCGCCGTGATGAAGGCCGCGAAGGAGTAAGCGGCCAGGTTGACGCGGGATCCCTTATTCTGTAGCGGGTTTGGCATCACGAACTCGTCGGGGACGTGGTGGCTCTCAGCGCCGTCTTGCGGAGAGCTGTTGATGAACTTTTCCATTTCCATGCCGAGCATCGACCCCGTTATGCCCAGCTCGCGCGCGCACTTGTCCAGCATGTCGCCGATGGCGATATCGACTGTGTTTGCGAGGACGGTGTGCTGCGTGACGCTTTGCGAGAGCACGAGCATGGTGTGGCCGCCGCTGACGAGCAGGCTCACGAATGGGTACTGCGGCGCGGCGCCGGTGTCGTCGACGAAGAACCGTGGCGTGAGGAGATGTCCCACCATGTGGTGCACGCCCACAAACCCACACCGCCATGCTACTGCTAGCCCCTTTGCGAGGTTGTATCCGGCGCTCAAGCTGCCGATCATGCCTGGTCCTCGGGTGACTGCGACCACGTCGTCGGCGGCCAGCCCCTGTGGCATGCCGTTACGCGCGAGGATATCCCGAACCATGGGCGCCAGGTTCATTTGATGGTGGTTTCTGGCATCGAGTGGGATGATGCCGCCGGCCGCTGTGTTGTCCAGAGATCTCTTTTGGTGGTCCAAGAGAACGGGCGGAGCATGTGCGGGGCGATGTATGAGTGCGACTGTGGAGTCGTCACAGGAAGACTCTATTGCAAGGACATGGTAGTGCGTAAGGGGAGCCTTGGAAACTCTTCTGGGGATCTGCCTGAGCTGCCTGGCGAGCGGTGGTCTGAACATTGTTGGCGAGCATCAGCGATGAGAGCGCATGGCGATGAGCGGTGAAAATTTCAAGTATTGGGCGTATGTCCTATGTCGTATATCACGTGGTTGGGTGAGCCTCTCCATATTATTGACTGCGCTCGTTAGCGACTTTGGTGAACTGGATGAGCTCCAGGGCTCATGGCACGTCCCCCAGGGACTTTCCCAGAAGCTCTCCAAGGAACCCACTAAAAGACCCTCCAAACGTCTCGTCTTCTCCTGCTCCACCTCCTTGGCCGTTTCGCTCCAGAAGCTTCCAAAGCGGCGCGCGACGGGTCGTCTGGCGGCGTAGAACCGTCGCAGACCCGTAGAACCAGCACGTGGATGATTGCCTGAAAAAGCCTTTAGATCTCTGCGCAAAAAAAAAAAAAATTTAAAAAAAAAAAAAAAAAAAAAAAAAAAATACATCAACGCTCTTCGCAGCACTAGCTCCTTTTCGTTTATAAACCCAGCAATTGAACGTCTGTCTCTTCCTCTTTTTTTATTTCATGCCTCGTCAATAAAAAGGGTAGTTGCTTGGATTGTTTCACTCATATTATCATCATCAACATCATGTCTAAACCTGAAGAAGAATCAAAAGTTGCGGCTCCCGTTGAAGCTCCCGCTGAACCTGCCGCCAAGCCGGCTGCTGAGCCCTCCAAGCTTGAGCTCACGCCGCTGGCCGCGCAGCCCGCCAAAGTGCAGACCGCTGCGTTCAAGCTCATCACGGATAGCCAGGCGCAGCGCCAGAACCTGATCAACAACAGCATGCTCTTCTCTATGCCCACCATTTCCGCGTACGTTGCCACTCTCGCCGCCGTGGTCGCGGCGTACTTCCGGTACTACCGCGACACCGGCATGCTCGTGCTCGCGTTCGGAGGTGTCACCATTGCGTTCCTGAGTCTCGTCGCCAGGACCACGGAGATCGAGGTTAAGAAGGCTGAGAAGATCAAGTACGAGGACGTGCTGGGGCCCCGCTCCAAGGCCGCCGTCTACGTGTACAACGACACAGCCGTCGGCGTGGTTGCGGCCGTGCAGGAGGAGCAGCAGAAGCGCACGGGCGGCACGCTGAGGATCACGGGGTGGTCGACGCTGCGCCGATACAGAAACACGGGGATGGGCTCAGACCTGTTGGAGTGGCTGCTGAAGGAGAACAAGTGGGCCAAGATCACGGTGTCCACGCACTCGTCGGAGAAGGCGGCCGAGCACATTCTCAAAAAGAACGGCTTCAAGGTTGTTAACACGCGGCTGGACGCCGGCGTGCGTGGCAATATCTTTGGTCAGGCCGAGTACGATTGGGAGCTAGAGGCTTAAAGGCCAAGTTTGCTACTGTGGTTTACAGAACAAACAAGCCAAGTTGCAACTGTTGTCGCAAGAAAAATCATTTTATTTTTGTATATTAATCATGGAGACCGTCTGTATTTCATTAAATATTTTTGATACCATCTGATACCATGTCTACAAGTAGTAGTCGCGCTCTTTTCGCCGTTGGTTCTTGGTGATGTAAATGCCGTAGCCAACCACGGCTAGCAGGATGACGGCGAGCAGCAGCAAAATCTTGAAAATAAAGCCTAACCACGAGCCGCCGCCAGTGTGCTTGCCGCTGGATTTGGCCTGCGCCTTGCTGTAGCTGGTTCTGTCTCTGAGCGTCTTGCCGTTGTCGAGGTCAATAAGCTCATTGTAGCGCGATGGTGGGTTGCGCAGCGAGTAGACCTGGACGCGGTGCAGATCATGGTTTTCGCTGAGCTCGCCAGTTCTGGCGCTGAACCCGAGGTATGCGGACGTTGGCAACGACACGCCATCGATAACAAAGCAGTTTGCCCACTTCTTCTGGCCCTTGTAGTCCAGGTCGAGCGACAGAAACTTGCCCTTGACGTAGGTGACTCTGGCACGCGCAATGTCCTTGGCGTTATGCAGGCCTCTGCCGGAACACGCGCCCACTTCATTAGCGAGCCCGTCGTTTCCGGCGTCGTAGCGCGTCTTGCCGTCACCGATCATAGCCATCACGTAGGGAAAAGTCTTGCCGGGGCGGTTATTCTTGTACGTGTCAAAAAAGACGCCGAGTCCCTCAAACTGGTCAGAGCTGCCAAACACGGGGCCGCCCTCTCCCTTGTGGGTTGTCACCCACATGGCCATGCCGTCGCCGTACATGCCGCCGCCGCCGTGGATCTTGAAGTCGAACTCGACCTGGAAGTTTTCGGGCATGGCTGGCAGTTTTGAAAAGAGCCAGCCGGATTCGCCAGGGCGCACGCCCGTGAGGCGGATGAACGAGTCCGAGCGGATGAGCGTGTTTCCGCCATAGTCATAGAAGCGCGAGGAGAGATATTTGTCTAGAAAGGGCTTGGTGAGGGCATGGGGGAACGATTCGAGGCGCTGGTACTCTTCTGAATTGGATGTTTGTGCGGAAACAAGTGCCAGTGTGGTCAGTACGACCAGCGAGCGCAGTATTGGCAGCAGTCGCAGCATTCTAGATGATGATGGAGAGAGAAGAGGAGAAAAGGGTTGATCAAGCTAGATCGAAGTTGATCTCGAGTTTACAGATTGGTCGCGGGTGGAATGTAAACTGACTGGGTGGAGTCTGGGTGCCAGCAATGGCGGTGGGACGATGTTGAGATAAGGGCCTCAGCAGGGAGGATCGAGGAGTCGACTGAGCGGATGGATGAAGAAGAGAAGAGAAGAAGAACTGGAATAAAACCACAGAAAGAAAATGATTCGGCAAAACTTTTTGCTATAAGAAATTTCGCCTTTGGGCGCTGCGTGGCAGGAAAGAAGAGACGCCGCACCACTGCCGCTTTTGGCGCAGCCGTGGACAAAGCACGTGGGTCACGTGTCGCGCACGTGCACAGCCAGAGAAACACGCGGAGCACGAAGACGAAGACGAAGACTGAATGCCTACGGACGTGTGAGACTAATGTCTGGGTCCGTGAGTCTGTGCTCTGTGCTCTGTGCTCTGTGTTTAGGGCTAGTGCTTAGGGTCTCTACTCAGTGCCAGTGCCAGCGCCAGTGCCAGCGCCAGTGCTCAGCTTAGGCTAGTTGCCAACTCCAATGCCCTGCTAACTCTTCACACCCGTCTGTTCACTCAACGTTGGCCATCAGCAAGCACTCGAGCCTCGCTGTCCTGTTTTCTACGCCTGTGTGTGGCGAGTGTGCTTCACTGAACTCCATCTTGCTAGAGCTCTGCGCTGCTCCTCCCCACGCCATGCGAGAACCCGCCATGCCTTTTTCCGGGGTGCATCGCTAACCAACCTCCACTGACGCTCACCGCCGCGGCTCCGCCAACGCCACGGTTGACGGGCGGCTGGCTCATGGCTGGGCGAGAGTGAGTGCCAGTTCTGGTGCTTGGTGGCTACGCGTCGCGTCCCGCTCTGCGCACCTGCCATCGCCATTTTACACGCATGTGCTACTCCTCCACAGAAAACTATCTTTTACCTGAAATTTGACGCTTCTTCTTTTCATTCCTTCTCATTCCACAACTGCTGAACCTCGTCAACTTTGGAGCATCTGCTTAAGTCCACACCGCACCATGGCACCACTGGCTTTGATTCGCTTATTCAAAACTGTGGGATTAGTTGAGGCACAGGCCACCTGTTTAATAGCATCCTATGACCCCTGATGCCATCTCATCGTTGAGTTAGATAAATATTAGGCCTCGCAACGGTTTTATTCTTGAAAAAATTATGGACCTTTAGTTGAATTTTTCATACATTATTATTTTTGTGGCTAAACAAAAAGAGCCCTCAGGTAACCGCTATCAAGATCATATACATGCACGCAGCAGCATGAGCAAACACTCCTCGACCTTCCTTGTGTTTGTTATCCAAAATGCGCATTTTCAATATCATTATCCAACAGACCTAAAAGCAAAGACTTACGCTGCATATGTGACAGATCTTGAAATTCGCACTAGATGTAATTAGTTGACTAACATAGCGCCCAATGGCTAAATTGAGTGTAGCTTGTTCAGATCAAGATCAAACCTGCTTTTTTCGTAAAGCTTGATGGTCAGTTTGATTTCCTGGGGAGTCCTTATAGTCAGCCGTGTGTGATTAATCATGCCGTGCATTTGTTGGACGTAACAAATATAAAGATGGAGTTTATTATGCCGTCTTTTTTGTTCCCCTTTCATAATGCCTTTACGGCGACATCTGCATTTTAGTGCCACAGCGACAACCAGGAGAACATCTACTGGTGTAGCTTCCTCATCTTCTTCTTCGCTACATGCGAAGGTTTCTTCTTACTTCTTGACCTGGCCTTTCCGCCAGGATACTATTCTAACAACCCTACTCTGTAATAATCCAATAGTATGTCAATATAGCAAGAATAATAATACTATCAACTAAAATTTGAATGTTCAGTCAGGGATATTAGCACCCAGCGAAGATCTCTAAGGAACAGTGGTTCGTTATTGGGATCAGTGGTCTAATTATCAATTGATCACCAGAGATGCGCTTATGCTGCGCTGGGGTTTCCTTAACAAGCTTTATTCTGTTCAAATGTATATTTACGGCACCAAAACTGCTTCATACAGAACCTTTTTTTGGCACGCTGTTTTTGGAAGGTTCAAGTATGTGCATTTGTTATTGTTATTAGATGGGATTCTCAATATCAGGAAATATATTCATCTGAAAAATATATAAAACAACGCCTTTGGACCAACGTTATTTTTCTCTGCTAAGCCTACGCCAATAACTCCAATGACGTCCTTTGCTAACCTCCCTTTGGACACGCTTAAAAAGATTAGGCAGCACCTGAACTTTACTCAGCTGGTCTATGTGGGCCAAACTTGTGAATACTTTCAAGAGTTATTTACTCCGCTTGCATGGACTAGCATTGGATATTGTCCGCGGGGGTACACCATGAAAGGCAAATACTTCAGGCTCCAAAGATTTACCAATCAGTTGCGAGACTTGTATGGACAATCCTTGCCCGAGATACCAAACGATATATTGAGTGGACGTGCGATTGAGATGGATAAACTCACCTTTCTGCTAATGAACAATCTGATTAGCGACAGGACCCTGTCACGCATCACTACGGTGACCATCTGTGCAGGCTACAGTGTAGGATGCGCGACCCCTGATAGGAAGAGAAAATGGACACCTTCGACACCGTCGAGCTCCAGCGAGCAATTTAGCAACGAAAGAAACGCCCAGGCGTTATTTGATACTGCCATTCTCGAAATCTTTGCACATCGCCCTAATATTAATGAAGGAACACTTGAGGCGTACACACAATTATTTGCAGACATTGGCCTTCTTCAGGCATGGTCAATTACACTGATACAGGCTATATTGTCAATTCAAAAAACGAGGACGTTCGCAAGTGCATTTCTGCAAGGGCGGCAATTGAGGGTAGGGCTCAAACAATCCGTTACTCCTGCGAATTGGAGCATTAATTTTGGTTACGCAAAGGCTCTAGCTACCAACAGATTTTCTTTTGCAGAGTTTATTGCAACAAAACTTTTACTACTTCCTAACCTGATAAATTTGGCCATTGACGCTTTTTGGGATTTCGGTGTTGACGTAGACAACGCTCATACAATAGCGCTTTGTTCTGCTAGGACTGAGAGCCTATTGACCAACATTGCAATGGTCCTTCCACGATTATTACCAGATATTGTGCTTGGGCTTAGTATTCATGGGCGATTGCTACACGAGTCATTCCTCTCAACTAATATAGGTGACTTATCTAAACTTAAAGTTGTGCGTTTCGAGTGTTACGATAATGGCGATCATTATCTCCATGGCACCAGCTTTATGAAAATGCTGAAGGCACGCAGTCGTCTTGAAAAACTGGAGATTGTGACCACGAACGACCCAAAAGGTGGCGATCCTACATTAAATGGTACATTACATGCCTCTATCGCTTTATTGGCGCAACCCTTCGTCCAAGAAATTGCAGATTTACCGTTGGGGGGCACAGCTACGAATCTCGCTTTTTGTTCGCAATACTTAACAAGTATGTTCACGGTGGTTCCTATTATGAATCAACGTTTCAGAGTGATAAGATACACCATAGATTTGCGTCATGGTAGTCAAATAGAGGACATACGCGCAATGTTCGGGTCCGCTTGTCCTGTTTTAGAAGTTTTAAAATTCTTTTCAGCGACAAAGTATGAGCTGGATGTGCCGGGCATTACTGAAATTGGGCTGGTGAATTTGAAGTTTCTAGAGCTCTGCAACTTTACTTTTGGTCCTGAAGTCACAAAGCTTCTAAATGAAAGGCCTGGGCTAGAAATAAGCCAGTGGATGGCTTAATTGTAGCTGACGTCTAAGAAGTACATGAACCGTGGTTCATGTATATAACAAATGATAACAATAGCCGCTGTACTACCTAAGATGATACATCTAGTTATATGTACAGTGCCTTCTCCTCATTTCGTTGCAATCCCCAATTTCAATGTTCTCTCATTTTACTTTGCTCCCCATAGTTTTAAATGACTTATTATCTAAGAAAAAAAAACTATATAAACTCAGATAAATTAGGCTTCCGAATGGTATAAGACAATTCCTAGTAGGTCTACTGTAGCCTTCACCACTGTGGCCATTATTTGAGACATACTTTCAACTAATTTTGGAGGTTTCTTTGATAAGTCTCGCCCCGAATCTTTCAAAAAAAAAATTCATAGAATGCTATTATACAGAGGAAGGAGAGAGCTTTACTTGAGCATGCTCGAAGTCTTATCACGATCATCAAATGGACACCAGAAATTTCCAATGCGGACTCGTCAGGAAATCCAGTTTTTCACTGCAATCGAGTTTGATTCCATTTTTCTGTGAAAATTGCTACTGCAAGGTACTAGTCAGTGGAACTAGCAATACCTGGCAAAAAAAAACCAAGTTATATTTGACTCATACAATTAAAAACCGCTATAACTTGTAAATTATCTATAATCTAACAAAAAAAAGTTATCTATTTGTACTCCGGTAAAGTAGGGCTTTTGGATGGTTTTAAGTTTAATTATTAGGCTGCGATTTCAAAGGGACAATAGTTATTACTGTACTTCGCGTACCAGGCTCCCTCCTTAAACACTGTCCTGTAAGACCTTACCGTGTCCTAGGCGTATAAATATATCTTCCCTCTAGACAATCAACTGCTTTGTCCTAACATTGGTGTGTTGGTTTTGCTCAAGCAATTTTGAAGCACAGACCCAGAGGCCGCGTTTGCGACCTTGAGTAGTAATCATTAAGTAATGGTTGGCTCTTGATTAGGTAAGTAATCCTAAATAAGCCTATCTAGCCCTGCTTCCCTCAAGGGATTGGACATCACCTTGGTTCTGACCATCGTGCTTCAATGAGAGGAGCCGTGCACTAGAAAGGTAGCACTCAAAGAACTTGATTTGTTTTTTGTTGGACTTGCTGCCAAGTTGTGTAATAACTAACTATAAGTGTCTTTTTAATTGACATAGTAGCAAGAAAGGGAAACTCCGACATCTTCCACGGCTGCTTCATTGCCTTCATTGTTATCCATTGGATGCACTGGCTGCAGCCTTCTGTCTCTATCCAAGAGTTTTTTTTGGCTCACCCGCGATATACGTTTGGAATGTTTCAATTATTTCCTGTTCGAATCTGACCATTTCTGTGTTCGGTGCTGGACGCATTACCGGTTGGGGTGTAGTTGGGGTGCGCTCTTGGGCCAATGACTGGTGCGTAGCCATAACATATTATTAACTCATTAATCGTTAAGCTTGGCTCTCTGCCCCTGTGACTGGTGCGATTGGGATTAACGCTGGCGTTCATGCCCCTTTGTCCACCTTGTTCATAGAAAGGTCGATAGCCGTATAGCATCACTAACTCATCTAGAGTTAGTGATTTTTCTCGAGGTCTATTGACAGGGCGGTTGCTGCTTTCTCTGGATAAAGCATTGCCCTGATCAGTGGGCTCGGCCGAACGCTCCATTGGCAAAATAATAGAAGACTCGTAGTAGTAGTAGTATGTTGAATAATTTTGGTTAATTATAAAAGAACTAATTTTGGAAATTACCACTTCTTTATATATTCATGGCTGCCTTAAGTAGCTGCCTCTCTGAGTTCCAACGCCACGAAGGCCCAAGTTGTTAATATTTCTGCATAAATGAGCCGCCAGTGTATAAGGTTAATCAATTGTACCATAATGGAAAGTCCAAGCCCACTAAAAATTAGCATCACTGAAAATAATGCCAAGTTAATTTTAAATTATCTTGCTATATTATGTGGAATGAACTTATTCTGCGATACCCAAAATTAATGCTTGTTCAACACGTGGAGTGGTGATAGTTGTCTTGGTGTTGTTGCTGCGATCGTAATCCTCATGATGCCTCACGCTGGGCAGGTGACTGGCCTCTAAGGTTACTCCAGGATAAGGAGGATGTGTCGCGTTGGCGAGGAGATATTCCGCACTTGAGGATGCGCTGTTTTGCAATGCCTGTTCATGGTTGCGGAATTGCGCGTATAGCGCGGACAGTACTGGCAATAGATTATACATGCATGCATGGCCAGGGGTTCGACGACTGTAGGCGACTCGTCCTCGCTGCTGTTTTGCGTTTGATTAACATGGATGGTAATTGCTATGATACGGTTGATATCGTTTTTCGGCACTCATAACGTTCAGCCTGGTGTATGTAACGCATGCCTAGACCTTGGAGATAGTCATTTGTTTGTGCTTCTTGTTCAAGAAATTGCCATTTATCTTATGCTTAGTATGGTAGCCATCTGAGTGACTTAAACCTTTGTTCTGTAATAAAAAAAGTATTGTTGGCAACTTGGTACTTCTTGTTTAGACGTACTAGTACACCATCGAAGTAAAATACACTACAATGGCTCTACGGAATGTTTACACTTGACCGAGTCTGTTACACTTTCCATATATATTATTTGATTACCAGAAATTAATGCGCATATGCTGCGCTAGGGTTTCCCCACCAAGCTTTTATCTTGTTCAACTGTATATTGGCACCACCTACACCAAAAACTGCTTCATTCGGATATTTTGTTTTTTTTTTGCTATTACCGGATTTTCAATATCTGGAAATATATTTCCTGAGAAATATATAAAACAACGCCTTTGGACCAAGGGCAATCTTTCTCTGCTAAGCCTATGCCAATAGCACCAATGACGTCCTTTGCTGCTCTCCCCTCGGAAATACTTGGGAAAATCAGGCAGCACCTGAACGTAACTCAGATGGTCCATGTGGGCCAGACTTGTGAAAACTTGCGTTGGCTTTTTATTTCGCGGGCATGGTTGTACATTGGATATTTTCCGCAAAATCACACCATGGAAAGCTCACACTTTAAGCTCAAAAATTATAACAAGACTTTGAAACACCGGTTTCGACAATCCTCGCCCAAGATACCAAGCAATGTATTGAGTGGACGTGCGATTGAAATGGATGAACTCACCTTTCTGCTAATGAACAATCTAGTTAGCGACAGGACCCTGTCATACGTTACTAGGGTGACTATCTGTGCAGGCTACAGTATCGGCCACACGACCCCCAATAAGAAGAGAAAGCGAACACCTTTGAGTCCCGAAAAACAATTTTGCAGCCAAAGGACCGCCCGAGCATTATTCGATACTGCCATTCTCGAAATCTTTGCAATTGGTCCCTTTGTTCATAGAGAAACACTTGAGTCATACACACGTTTATTTGCCGACACTGGCTTTCTTCAGGCATGGTCAAAAGCATTGACTCAGGCTATATTGTCAATTCAACAAACAGGAACGTTCGCAAGTTCGTTTCTGCAAGGGCGGCGACTGAGAGTAGGATCCTACCAAACCACTAATCCTACGAATTTTTACTACGCAAAGGATCTAGCTACCAACAAATTTTCGTTTGCAAAGTTTGTTGCAACAAACCTTTTCCAGTTTCCAAACCTGAGGAATTTGGCTATTGATGCTCACTATAAGTTTGGCGTTGACATAGACAACCCACACACAACGGCCCTATATTCTACTAGGGCCGAGAGCCTATTGTCAAACATCGCAATGGTCCTTCCAAGATTACCAGTTGTTGTGGCCTGGCTTAGTATCCATGGGCGATTGCTACACGAGTCATTTCTCTCAACTAATATAGAAGGCTTATCTAAAGTCAAGCTTGTACGTTTTGAGTGTTATGATACTGCCAATCATTATCTCCATGGAACCCGTTTTATGAGCATTTTGAAAGCACGCAGTCGAGTCGAAGGTCTGGAGATTGTGACCACGATAACCCCGAAAGGCTATCACAGATTAAATCAAGCATTACACCCCTCTACCGATTTCCAGCAACGTCTTTTCCTTCGTGAAATTGGGCGCTTAGCGTCTGACGGGACGGCTAAGCATCTCGCTTTGTGTTCGCAGTATTTAACAAGTGTTTTCTCGGTATTTTCTGCGATGAATGAATGTTACAAAACAGCACAATACAACGTGGATTTGCACTATCCAGGCGAAAGATTTCACTTAAGAGAAATGTTTGAAAACGAGAGTCCTGCTTTAAAAGTTCTAAGAATCATTTCAGCGAAAAAGTATGAGCTGGATGTGCCGGACATTACCAAACTTGGGCTGGTGAATTTGCGCTATCTAGCCCTCCGCAATATCACTTTAGGTCCTGAAGTCACAAAGCTCCTGGAAAGGAGGCCTGGGCTAAGAATAGAGCAGTTGAATACCTATTCGTAGACGGTACGCTATCTCATAAGGTAATACATGATATCGTACCACAAGCATGCATTTATTGCTCTACTCAAGTGCTATCTTCCACTGGCTTTTTATTATTATTATTATTATTATTATTATTATTATTATTATTATTATTATTATTATTATTATTATTATTATTTATTATTATTTATTATTATTTGTTGTATGTCAACTGCGGTTTACGTACTCTATAGACGTTAGCAGCTAGCCAGTATACCCGGGGGACCCGAGTCCATTAGCGGTCCATTAAAGCATATTGTTGAAACCCAGCTCATGTTTCTTGAGGAAGGCACAGCAAAGTCCCAGTCTCTCGCTTATCCAATCAATGACTAATGATTAATCATACCGATTACTTATGAGACAGACGAGTCGAAGTCGTAGGCGGGAGAGATGTTCATTGAGACAAATTGCCAGTACTCAGCGTAGCTACTCCAATGCCCTGCTCCCCACTTACCTGCTCACCTAACGCTGGACAACAGTCAACAAGCTTGAGTCTCGCTGACTCCTTTTCTTGTGTTGCACATAGCATGCTGCGCTCACCTCTGTTTCGCTAGACTTCACGCTGCTCGTCATTCATGCAAGTACCCGCCATGCCTTTTTCGGATCCGGGGTGCTACGCCAACCAACTTCCACCGACGCTCACCGCCACTGGTCCGCCCACGCCACGGCTGGCGGTCGTACCACGGCTGACAGGGGGGCTGGTCCATGGCCGGGCGAGAGTGGCTGCTAAGCTCAGTAGCTCTGGGTGAATAGTGGCTACGCGTCGCGTCTCTTTCTCTGCACACCTGCCATCGCCAATTCCACACACGCGCTACATACTCCTTCGACAGAATAATTTTTCACCTGAAATTTGACGCTTCTTCTTCTTCTTTTCTTTCCTTTTCACTCCACCACTTCTTAACCTCGACAAGCCATCTGGCCAGGCCGTCACCGCATCCGCACACCACAGACACACCGCATCACCGAAGACTCTGCTAACTCGAAAAAACCAAAAAAACCAACAACAAAAAAAAAGTTCATCATGATTGCAGGCCAGTATATGAACATCAACCAACTACAGTCGTCGCCAACGGCTTTGACATACTCGCGCAAACGCAGTGCGCCCGATGACTGTACGTATCTCGAAAGCGACGCGCGTCGCCCCTCCGCTGGCCATGTGTGCCGGCTCCTCTCGTCTCTGTTAACACTCGTCTAGGTCTGCTGTCGGCGGGCACCGAACGACACCGCAAGGTCTCTGTATCCCGAGCACAGGGTTTGGCCCTCTCTGCGCGTAAGTCAATCAAATTATTGGACCCTTTTTATTTTCGCGTTCAAATGTTTCGCGTTTTTTTGATTATTTTTGGTGTTTGTGTTGTCGCGTGCTAACTATGGCAAGAACCAGCATCATGGCCCAAGTGGCAGGCCCAAGCCGCCGTCCCACGCGCCAGCAAGGCGGGCACACCCAGCAACGTGTGGACACCGAGCAGCCGGACTGTGCTGCCGCCGAGCGAGCCCGAAGACGTGTGCATGAGCGACGCAGAGCCGTCGCAGCGGCAAGCCCAGCAGCAGCGGTCCGGCGTGGACGGCATGCCGAAACAGGTTCAAGAGCCGCTGGCCGTGACGCTGAACCTGGGCGACGAGCAGCTGGATCCGGAGGTCGAGGACTACCTGTACGATTTCTATTACCGCCGGGTCGTGTATGCGCGGGAGACTGTTGCAGGCTGACTGGCAAGGGCTGGGCCATGTATTTATTCCATTATTATTCATTATTCATTTTTCATTCGGTATTATAGGTTTTCTTGTTCATTATATTCATGTTTGTATTCATTAACACTGTTTTTTCAGTCTGTTCAGTATACTATGATTACCATGCCCTGGAGTCTCTTTACCAAGCCTTAGTTTGTCAAGTATACATGGGTAGTCCATGTGCTATCTATGACGGGACAAACTGACCCTCTGTATTTGAAAGGTTTCAATACGCATTTTTGATTCTCAATGTCTGAATATATCTACGTATATATCTGAAAACCGATGTATTAAGTGGGCGTCCTATTGGTATGAATCAACTCACATTTTTGCTAATGAGCGATCTGGTTAGCGACAGGACCCTGTCATCCGCTAAGACGGTGACCATCTGTGCAGCTGGTTAAATGTCGGATGTGAGATCCCTGGTTAGGGCGGAAAAAGAACAGCCTCGAGCCCGAGCAAACCAATTTACAGCAGAATGAATGCCAGGGGCCTTTTTGTGGCACTGCTATCCTCGATACCTTTACAAAATATCCTCGCGTTTCCAGATCCCAAACAAACCAGTGGAGAGATCCTATCCCTGCCCATTCGAGTAATATGTTGGCTACGCAAACGCTTCTAGCTACCAACGAATTTCTGTTTGCAGAGTTTATTTCTATAGACTTCTAATATGAAAAGTTGTGCCCTTGATCGATGCTCACTGTAGTTTTGGCGTGGACCAGACGACATTTGAACGCTCCTGCTAGATTCCTTTTGTTCTAATAGGGGCCAGGGCCTATTGACAAGCCTTGCAAGGGTCCCTCCACAGGTACCGAATGCTGAGGTGATCAGGCTCACAGTCTTCATGGGCGACTGCTACACAAGGCATTCCTCTCTAACATATGTCGCAAATCAAGATTCTACGTTCGCATGTTACAACAAACGCACTCAATCTATGAGCTGGGATCTGCAGACGTCACCAAGATACGTATGGCTAGTCAATTTAACAGACCTAGAACTCAACAAATCGTGGTATTGTTGTGCATTATGCTTCCAAATAATCATGAAAACAAGCTTTCGTTCTAAAGCTCACGTGACTAAACCTGACTGCCTACTATATCGGTCAGCCTAGCTACCTAGCGCTTGATCGTCCATACCCTCAAGTGCTATCTAGCACTAGCCTTAGTTTATCTATTTCATTCTTTGGGATCTTACACGGTTCACTGTATTCATTGCTCGTAATCATATGCTTGTTTGTAATGCACGATGCCTGATCCTTCCCAGCTGTGCCAATAGAGGATACCTTGAATCAATACTCAGCCTGACATAACAACATGTGAAGGCTCATTCCGATGACGATGATGACGACCGTGTGTAAACGCTGTATGCACACGAAGTCCGACTACTGCGGCAGCTAAAGAATAGCCAATATTGTAACTAATATAAGACCTCAAGTACTGCTAGCGTAGTTCGTCCAAAGCTGGTCCCCAATCCTCGATATCTGGACACACCAGGCAGTTTCAGTCGATATAGGCTGCTGAGTGCATGCTATCACTTGCAGTAGCTAGTAGCTCTCATCAACACATGGCACTGGTGCTGTAAACGAGTTGAGTTCAGCCATACAAGTGGCAGCGTCTCCCCCTCCCCCTCTTCCTCCCGGGCCCTTTCTCGTTCCGTGTTGATTGATAATCTGCGGCTAATCTTTTACCACCAACACTCTGATCACTGCTAATACATCATTCACACTCAGTGTCCGGCTATTCAAGGCTCCGTGCACTCAAGTGCTGACCGCAGAGCCAACCCACTTGCAATTAGCCGAACTTGCACGCACAGGGGCCTGTGAGTTGACGGCTGAAATCCAACAAAAACCCCCACTTTCAATGTTCCCAAGCGTCATTGGTACTCTAGCTACATACACGCACGCTAACGAATGCTTCAAAGTTGTTGATGAAATTTTTTAATTTTTTTTTTTTTTTTCCGGACGGCGTTAACTAACTTTGTATTTTATCCTGACGCGTCTACTAGTCCTTCGGCCGGCCAAAGCAGCTGAGCTCACTAGTACTGTGGTGCTCGCTCGCCGTGGATTTCTCCTTCTCAATATTTCCATGGCGCCTTGTAATGTTGTTGGATTCGTTTTTTCTTTGTGCCCGCGGCGTTGAGCGGCCAAGGAGCGTCGAGCTTCTCGGAAAAACCTTTTCCGCTGAGTCAGCGCCACAACGGCTTTGAAACCCAAAAAAAAATTAAAAAAAAAAAAATTTAAAAAAAAAAAAAAAAGAGTTTAACCATTAATAGCGAATGAAATGATATCATGTCTCGATCCATTGAAGAATAACAAAAACTTTTGCAATGAAGCAGTTGAGGAGGCAAGTCGAATGGCCGCCATTGGATCGCTACACGCGGACAGCAAACGAGTGGCCGGCGTGGGAAGAGGGGGCGATGCGCACTGACTCGACACTCGCGCATGGCCCATCGGGGGCACCTGTCAAGCGCTCTGGCCAAGTCACTGAAGCTGAAAAAGAATGAAAATACTCGATCGTATTGCAAACAAAGCTACAAACAAAACAAAAACACACTGGAAATAAATAAAACACACACAACAGTATTCTCAAACAGCAAAGAAGCCTCAAGGGGTCAACAGCCGAATCGTTATTTTTTTTTATTGTTGTTAGAACAACAAGTTTCTCTCGCCAAAACAAGTCAAAGCCTGACCCTTACTCGGACTTCTTGGGGGTGGGGCCGCGCAGGATAAAGGCCGGGCGCTTGAACTCGACGCCCTCGGCGTGCGACTGCTGGCCAGGCGCGTGCAGGTGGAAGATGCCCGAGTTGGAGCGCGACACGGACGGCGAGCTCTGCGCAGAGCTGGCAGACGTCGATGGCGACGATGCCGTGCTGGCTGTGGAGGTGGAGGTGGAAGGAATGAAGGCCATTTTTAAGGTGTAGTATGCGGGAGAGAGGAAAAGAGTAACCGAAGTTGTGAAAGATGCAAATAAAGACAACTAGTAGTCCAAGGCGAGAGATGAATAGACAGAGTTTTCTTTAAAAGAAGAAGAAAAAAAAATTTGAAAAAAAAGAGACGGGTCCGACGTATTTATACTAGTGTGGAAAGTAAAAAGTGAAAAATTAAAAACTTTACTAGTGTGTGTTTTTTATACATGTATTTGCCAGATTGGGCCTTGCCCCTCCTCTGCGCAAGAGTCACCCACGAGCTAAAAGACTCACCGCACAGCGTCACGGGGGGGGGAGGAAGTCTAATCCATCAAGCGCTGTATACGGGGGACCTTACTCCACCTCCACGTACGTGCGAGGAAACAGCCCCAGCCGCCCGTCCGCCGTCTGCCCGAGCCACCACTCGCCGTCCGTCTCGTCGCCGTGGTCCAGCACCTTCAGCCGGTCCCCGACCCGGAACGCAACGTCCCCGGGCTCGCTGCCCGCAAACGTGTACACCGCCACCGCGTGCTCGTCCTGCCCGGCCGCGATCCGCGCCGGCGCTACGCTGCTCGCCGTCGTCTGCGTGTTGCTGCGGCGCCGCAGGATCTGCTCCTGGTGCCGCAGCTTCGACGAGATGAAGTCCCCGCTGTCCCGTCGCTCCTCGCCCTCCTCCACGGCCTCCGAGTCGTCCACCGACGACGGCGGCGACAGCGTGCGCGCCGCAGTCGACATGCTGGCCCGCACCCGTGTGCGCAGCTGCTCCGCGTCCGCGGGCGGGCCTGGGAACGCTGACGTCACGGGCGCCCGGGCCCCCAGCGTGATCAGCGTCGCGCTCGACGACACCGTGCTGCGGTGCGACGCCGACCGCGACACGCTGCTGGTCGGCGCGAAAAAGAAGTTGCTGGACCCTGCTGCGACCGGCGACGGCATCGTGCCCGGCGCAGGCGACTGTGGGACGCTCACCGGCGGAGTGCTGCTCGCAACGCTCTTCGTCGCCGCAATGTGCCCCAGCAGGTCCGCCTCCGTCTGGAACAGACCCTGCGGCGACGAGAACTTGATCTGGCTGGGCGACGTGCTGCGGCCGATGGCCTTGTTCGCGAGCTCGCTGGTCTTGTCGCCCGTTTTCTCTGCCATCTTGGCCAGCCGGTGACGCTCCTCCTTCGTATTGTGCAGCGGCTGTGAGATCACCTTGCCGTCGCGCAGAGTCTTGAGGCCCTGCTCGCACTGCGGCTGGATCGTCAGGAAGCGAGCCTCCCACGCCTCAATCACGTCCACATACGACGTGCTCTCCACCTCCCCCTCCACGGCCTTGTTGAGGTCCGCAAACGTCACGCCGCCCGTCAGCCCTTGGAGCTGCGAGTACTTGAACAGAATCTGGTTCCAGGTCTTGTAGACCTTCATCTGGTTGAAATACATGAGACTGGTCAGCGGGTTGAGGAACTCCGACAGCGCCGTCAGCACAAACGGGATGGCTGTCTTGATTTTCTCGTCCTGCGCATGGAACGCCTCCGTAGAGGCCTCTAGTTCGGCCTCGGCCTTGGCCAGAGCCGCCTGCTCCTTCTCGCCGCCGTCGTTCTTCTTGAACAGCTTCTCCACGTTGTTGGAGTGGCGATCAAAATCCACCTTCTTGTGCTCTCTCTTTTTGAGCGCTTTTTGCACACTGTCAATGCAGTCCCTGGCGCCCTTTACTTTGGCAATGAACGGGACCTCAAACTCCTCCAGCATTGGCAGAATTGTGTTCTCGACCTCCTTAACCACTGCCAGGTAGCCCTGGATAGCACGCACCTGGCTCTCGGGCGTCTCGCGGGTCAACCGGTACTGGTTGTCCTCGACAATGGGTTCGTACAGCTCTGCAAACCGCTCCGCGACAGATACCTGCGTCTGGCAAATGTCCTTCCAGCTGTCCCTGAACTTTTTTACCTCCGACACGAGCAGCTCGAGCGCATTCTCCGCGGTGTTGAAGTCCTTGGTCCACTCAATGATTATGCGGTCCTCAATGGACTTGCTGCCGTGCATCCGGTGCGGGGCCCGTACAATTGCTTTCTTTGCGCCTTTCAACATTTCTTGGGGTCGTTCGTCGTCGCTGGTAGTGTGCCGTTGTTCGTTGTTGGCAGAAATGGGTCGGAAGTTGATGGAACAGACAAGAGAAAAAAAGGGACAAAAGAACGTCGTAATCACCGGATTCCGAAATTCCCTCTCCGCCCGCCAAGCCACTAAATCTCCACATATTTCACCGCAAGCACTGCCGGCACCTTCGGGTCTTTGTCTGTGAGAGTCCGTGGCCGCTTGGCCCTCGAAGGTCCCGTCGCTGCCAGCGTCGCGCACCGAGGCCCGCCCGCGTGTGTAATCACTCTGCGAAACACTGCGTGGACAAATCTTATGGCACGTTCGCTACCCTTGCCCAGTATGGCAATATTTTTTTTTTTTCCTACTCAGCGATCAAACTTCCTTCGCCATCACCACCTCCCAGACAAACACTATGGACAACCTCTCATCGCTATCCAGCGGCCTTCCTGCCAGGCCATCCGCCTCGCAGGAGCTTGCAGCACTCGATTCTCAGCTCATTGACGAGTTCAAGACGGCAGCGTGTGCGGTCACCAAGCTGTATAAGCTGGCCGGGACCAAAAACCGGGCGATTCGCCAACAGGGCTATCTCGACGCCGTGCAGGACGTGCTAGCCGTGCTGACCGGAAACAGCAGCAGTGTCGACGAAGTCCTGGCGTGGGCCCTTCAGAAACAAGACGAGCTGGCGCCCATTTTGTCGGCTGAAACAGGTACCAGTCCTGTCAGAAAGACAACAACCTCGAGGCCTGCGACTACGACGACAACAACAACGCCGGACAAGAAACAACAGGCACCACCTCTGGTCCTGGACCCCGCATATCAGTTCACGTTTGAACAGCAAGCAAGCCACGCTACGACTCCCATGCCGCAGAGCTTCACGGGCCACATGTTTAGTTTTGGCGACGCTGAGCACAGCGATTCGAGCTCCTCGAGCCCCGAACGAGGAGGCGATGACTCCTCCCTCAAACGACGCAAAGGCAAGCGCCATGACCGCGAGGCCAAACGCCCACGGCAATAGTCACCTTTTTTCCATTTATACACTTAACGACGACATGACAGTTTATTCAAGAAATGGTTTTAATCCGTTTCTGCTAGTTGCATCACTTTACAAGAATGTGTTTCAAGGGTGTTTATCCAAAAGAACAACATATTGTATACAAATAGAGATATATCAAAATAAAAAATCAAATATATAAAAAAAAATTGCTACTTCGTACAGCTTCGTTTCGGTCATCACGGTTCATGGCAGGTGGAGGAGTTGGGAGGATGGGTTGGCAAGGGCGCTATGGCAACATGTCCAGGTCGCGGGCGCTCAGGCGGTCCAAGGGTGGACCCACCAGCACCGAGCAGCGGTTAGATCCGCCCAGAACATGCTCCTCCAACCACTTGTCAGCGGTGAACCGCTGGCCACACGTGCAAGTGCCCATGTGGTTCAGCTTGGACCTTAGGTTGCGGAAGCTCCGCACCTTCTTCTGGTCGTCGAACGTGAAATGGCAGTGCAGCAGATGCTTCTTGAAATCGTAGGGCCGGTTGAACTGGCCGCGCTTGTGGGGGCATCGGTCGCGCGGGTACGGGCATGTGAACCGGGCGACCTCCTGGTGCGTGCGCAGGTGGCGCGGCAGGTCGCGGCGGAAGTACTTGCCGCAGATCTGGCATTGGTACTTCTTGAGCATCTGCTGCTGCTTGGCCTGGGCCTCGTCGAGAGAGCCGGTGGCGCCGGTCGAGGACGAGGACGCGGCCGAAGACGAGAGGGGGATGTCGACCGGCTGGAAGTCGAAGTGGCCGTAGGCAGGCGAACCCATGAACGGGACGAAGGCGACGGGGGACGAGGAGCTTTCATAGGACTCTTCGCTGAGATGGCTAATGTCGTCGTCGTCGTGCGGGTGTGCGTGTGAAGCGCTTGAGCAGAACGAGTGCTCCGATGTCGACGTTGCCGGCAGGAGCTGCTGCTGCTGTGGGAGTTGCTGAGCCTGGGGGAACCATTCCACCTGTTGGGCGTCGAGGGGGAGAACCGAGTCCGACTGTCTTCTGGGAAGGTCGACGGAGGTCATGACGGCGTTGGGATCGAACGTGAGCTGCTGGTTTGCCTCGAAAGGGTGTTGTGCGTGGACCCAAGTGGGCTCGTACTGAAACTCTGAAAACTCTTGAGCAGCCGCGTGCTGCTTGACGACGTTGTAGGGCGACTGTGGGGCCGAGCCGTCATCGATGGAAGAAGGGCCCGTGGCAGCGCTCATGGGTATGAAGTCTGACGGCGTGGTGACTGGCGTCGAGGATGTGACTGAGAGCGACCCGGGCATCTGGAATGATGTCGAAACGGCGTCAGGCGATGTTTGCGAGTTGGAGATCCACGACAGTGTGGCAGCTCTCATGGCCTGTTGGTCTGGCACTCCGGCCAGGTCGCTGAGCGAGGCCGACAGCGGTGAGGATACTGGCATGGCCATAGCAGAGCCGCTCTTGTAGCCTGTAATGTATTCTGCACTGGCTGCATAGAGATCAGCCTCGGGCGAGATACAGAGCCCCGAGGCGTCGAGGCGCACTGAAGACGCGTCGGAGGAGAGCGTGGCAGGTTGTGAGTGAGACGCGAACATGGAGGTCGGGCTCATGGAGAGGTCTCTTGGGCTTGTGAGTTGGGGGTTGGCCTGGGCCTGTTGGCTGTACATGTTGGAGGGGTAGTAGTACATGGTTGGCATTTGTGTGTTGATGGCGTACATTCTGATGGGTGTTTGTGGGATGAGCTGGCGGTTGTAGTGCTGAGGTGGGTAGGATGCGTGGCGAAGCTGGTTAGGAGCTTGAGCTGCGCGTTGTTGGTTTTGAAAAGAGGGCTGCGAATGTGACTTGGTTGGTTGTGGATGAGAGGTCGTCTGGCGTCCCAAATTGTTTGGCTGTCCAGTCATAAAATATATGTCGAGTGGTTGTGTTGGGCAACAAGTAGTTGTTTTTAGCTAGATATCATGCGTTCCCAAGTAGAGATACTGTCGATGGATATTGCTGGATGGTGAAGAATGAAAGAGTAAACAAAAGGCCAAAGGGGATTCGGTCGTGATATATATATGTTTGGCGAAAAACGGGGGATCTGCAAAAAGCAACGCGAAAACTCTAAAACGACGGAACTCCCCATGGAAGCTTCTATATTTAGTGTTCCATGCAGCCTAATCTTTAAGCCTTTATTCCATGCATGCGTGGTCTAAGCCTATTTCCTTTTTGGGAAATCTGTTTTTAATTTCTCCCTGCAGCATGAAGAAACGCAAGAGAAGCAGCAGTTCCTCACAAAGAAACAGTGAGCAAAATAGACATATCATGATACACGGGAAATATTGTCTCGTCTACAAGCTCGTGGTAGTGCAGGTAGTAACAGCACGCTCGCAAGGTGTGTTACTTTCTCGCGAGCTTGAGAAAGCACGAATAGGCCTGCTACAGAGGGGAGATGCGATCTAATGTGCAGGGCCCGTTGTGCAGAACAATCGAAACGATCGTGGCAAGTAAAACATGTGAAATCGAAGGCCTGGGGGACAGGTGTTGCGCATACGGGCTTTGTTTTCAGCATGATTGTAAAACAATAGAGTGATCTACGATGCTGGACAACCTATTTCGTCATTTTAGCACACGGCACAATAGGCCTAGTTACTTGTGGAGTGTAGCGGCAATCTCTTGACGTCACTGGCATGAGGTATCCGGGTGTGTATTCCCACTCTGTATGGAGTCCTGTGTATGGCTACGTGGTACGTAAAGAGTGTGGACGGTCCAAAAGGGTCTTTTCCTCCATGTGGCATTGAATTTCCCCGTCGGCAATAGAACAATGCCATTGTTAGTCTGTACTAGTCTGAAATTAAAAAAAGACCAATAAAAATCGCGTTGTTGTTCTTGTCCTTACCACTAAAAGGGTTAAAATGGTGATATATTGATGTTTTATTTTTATCCCAGCACCCTCACGTGGCTTAGCCAAAACCCTAGCCTTTGGAACGCACCCTGGCTTCTATGAGATTTCTATTTTCGGACCATGGAACATTTATGTAAACATATGGAAAACAATTAATGTGTTCCATGCATGGAGTGCATGGAATTCATTTACCAAATGCGCATCTCTGGACTTGTTCTATTTCCCAATCGAGACGCACTGGTTCCCATCAGGAATTTAAGGTTGTTCTATTTTTAAAAATAGAAACAATATTCGGGAAAAATAGATCTCATGTTTTTCTTTTCGTTTTATTCGCTTTTAGGGGGGAAAAAGTCCCTGAATAACGTTTGCAGCAAAACCCTTTGGGAAAGCCGCCCAAAGTATCTTTCTGGCACGCGCCAGGCCCTTGAAACTTTCGGCGGAACCTTCAACAATAAAGAAGCCCTAAATCAGAACAAAAGCCTTTAGAGTTTCGTCTACGGCTTTTGAAGAGCTCTTGCCAGCTGACAGTGTCACCAAATGGCAGTTTTTCACCATATTTTTCTCAACTGATGTCTCAGCTGTGGCCTCAGCGCTGTGGTGGCTTGACTGTGGTCTCAGCGCTACTATGGTGGCTTAACTGTGGTACGTAGCTCGACGAAGGCCGGCTGCGATCGATGCTTAGCAGAACAGAGGGGGGCTTTGGAAGCCACTGTGCATCATCAGGACCAAGTGGCTGGTAGGATCTGGCAGTGGGGTCTGCAGGACGGTTGTACGTCAAAGCCTCTTAAGCCCCTTTAGCATATGAAGGCTGGAGACCTTTTTGACTTTGAATTCCCCCACGTTTTTGTCATTATGCTTCGGAACTGAGAGCCTTTTTTGAAATGGCGCTTAAATCATAAAGCGGCACAATCAGAAACCTACAGAAACACACATTGAGCTTACCAATAAAAAAAAGAACAATAGGATTGTCTAAAGACAAATTAGGATTGTTTTTTCCCGGCTGTGCCTTTTTTCCATTGTTATTTGATTATGCTTGACACCTTTCTTATTGGTTTTATTGTTTCATTGTTCTTATTGTTCCGCTATGTAGTTTCGAGTTATAGATTCACTTTTCGGACGGGTTCCAGTGTTTTTAATTTTTCATTTCTCTGCCCCGGTTTCTCAATTGGTGTTTGAGCCGATGTCATGGCCATTGGCACACTTCAACCCTGTTACTTGGGTGGCTTCTCTACTACCGCTAGTTCCATACAAGTGATGCTGTAGTCGCCAGTGAATCTATATAGTCGCCAGTAAATCTACATACACTGTTGAGCTCTACTTCATTATATGGCTGGCACATTCATGAGTACTTGAGTGTCTATATATTTTACCCGTCAACTTGAATGTACTATCAACGAATGGAAGAAATGATGTGAAAAACTTCCATAGGCCGGCGCCTTTTTTTGTCTATTGTAGTTATCTTCTTGCGTTGCGTGCCACTATAGCGCCTGTGTGAATAAATAGATTTCTTTTATGTAAGCAACTGGCACGCCATCGATTTGTTATCTTGGTAGGCGTGTGTAAATCTTAGTACTCCGCATATTCTAGCACTTGGGGCTTAGAATGGTAGGACTACGTAATGCACCTGAGATCTGCCAGTGGTGCACGACCGCGGCCGGTGATATGCATGCATAATGTAGTACGTAATATTAAGACCCCAACTTTGTATGTCATCTACGTACGGAGGCTGAGCAGAATATTTGAGTACATGCATGACCCAATCGATCGAAAAAGGCTAACATTTATCTAATCATTGTATAATGCGTGTATTTGTTATATATGAGTAATCATTTGTCAGTGTTTATCTGATAATTATGTCATGTGTTTTTTGGTCGCGTTGTTACTTGCCGTTTGTTGCACATAGATTTTGTTGTGCATGTATTTTTTTGTTTACTGCCACAACTTGGGTAATGTAACACTGAATTAGCCACCACAGAACTCAACATATGTGCATGTTGTTTACATCATACTGTTTTAAGTACAGCCCTTGCCCACAGACATTCATTGCCAAACGTTGCCATACCAACCGTCCCAATTTAGCGACTCTTCTCCCGAATGCGGGTGCCGCCTCTACTCACTGCGGCCTGTGATGTCAACAAAGAGAACTCTGCATAACACACACTGCCGAACTGATCACTACTATTGATCGTATCACCATCATCATCAATCATCATCATAGTCACCTTCATACTGATCATCACCTCCAATCATAATCAATCTCCATGGCTCCATATACTGCGCCATCATTGGAACAGGTAAGTACTCCATACATAGTGACCAACACCAACGATCCCCAGATATCTTCTACTATCCCATGCCACTATGACATGCCCCAGTATAACATTCCCCAGTAAGAAATGCCAATTCCTTTACACATGTATCAATCTCAAGTACAAGAACAAAAAACCAAAAAAAAAAACAAGAAAAAATTATATTCCTCTCACATTTACTATTCGGCACCTCTTTTGTCAAATTCCTCACTTCCATTTCTCTTCTTCTTCCTCTTCTTCCTCTTCTTCTTATATTATCTTTGCCTCTCCCCCCCTCCTCGTATCAATCGCCTATTACTCGCATCTCCAACTTTCCTCTTTTAGCACTCTTTTAACTCTACCTAACCTCCCTAATCTCAAACCAACATCCCAAAGACTGCCTACCCCCTAGTCCAATATGGCTGGAAAACCAATCGTCACATCTATCTCCTTGTTCCTACTAGCAGGGTGAGTACCAATTGAAACCTGTACATGTCTCATAGTCCCGGGCTAACTCTTCTAGCGCTCTTGTCCTGCTTTTCTTTCTTCTTCTTGAAGGCGTTCGCGACTCAACTCCGTTAAACCAAATCTTCTTTTTAGAATTTAATACTGACGGCATCTCGTCAGACCTACCCAACCCCGTTAGATGGACCCTTTACAACTACTGCGGAGTCTCTAACGGCCGCTCCGTGAACTGCACAGGCACAACAGCTGGCCTTGCCTTTGAGCCTCAGAAGGTCTTTGGTACCACCAACGGCATCCCTAAGGACTTCATTGAAAACCGAGACACCTACTACTATCTCACCAAAATTGCCTTTGCTTTCTACCTCATCACCACTGCGTTCACCTTCTTTACTCTGTGCCTTTCCTTCTTTGCCTGCTTTTCTAGACTTGGTGGTGCCATCTCAGCATTCATCAACTTCCTCGGCCTTCTCTTCATGATGGCTGCCGCTGCAATGAATACCGCCGCCTATGTCATGGCCAAGAACGCCTTTTCAGACGAAAACGTGCGCGCAAAGCTTGGTGTCAAGGCATTTGCCTTCACTTGGACCGTTGTCGCTTGCCTACTACTCTCCTTCCTGTTACTGTGCTGTTCTTGTGTCCGTGGCCGCACCGGAGACGACCTCGCTGTCCTCACAGGAGGATCACGCCACAAGGTCAAGCGCGAATCATCTTTCGAGCGTACATACGATACTGAAAAGCCCAAGGGCCGCGGCTTCTTTAGTGTGTCGCGTAGAAAGGCAGAGCCCTCGGCGTTCTTTGCTGAAAACCCACAGACCGTTGTTGCTCCAGCCCATAATAACGAGCAGGTTTAGAACTTGATCAAAAACGCAGAATACCGACAAACAACAAACAACCAAAAAAGCAAATGTTATACCCTGTCCATCATTGTGGAAAACAAGAAGGAGTAGAGAAAAGCACAAGCCGAAAAAAAAAAGAAAAAGAGAAGAAATACTAACTACAAGACGCACAAACCAGCTCGACAAGATATTTGGTTGACTGCAAAAGTTTACACAAGTGTTTTTGTTTTCATATCTTCGATTTTTTTAGACTTGTTATTATTTGGCTTTATTTGGTGATGAAAAGCGATGACTTTTAATTATCCCCCCTTTTTTTTTTCTACTAATCTCTTTTATATATACTTACCTTTTTTTCGCTCTCTCACCCACACTCTCTCTTATTTCTTATTTATTTCAGATTAATTTATAATAATCCTACTTTTCGACTACTTCTTTTCCAAAGGGTTAAATGCCCCAAATAGTAAGCATGTATCCATACTCTGTCATGCATCATTCGTAAGGCCAATAGGTTTGAAAGCAGTAGCACAACTGCTAGTGATGATGATAAATCTGTTTATTGCTCCGTTTAAATATGATACTACTAAATGTGCATTATCTATATAAATACAAAGTGAATTACAACAGGCAAAAATCTGGCTAGTATATCGTGTTCAGCTGACGTAGGCACTGATGTCAGAAATTTAAAGCTATGGTTCTGTATGCGCTGTTACAGCCGAGCTGGGAGCTCGTAAGACCTTATTCACGCAGATAATAATTCGCTTTTTCAGAGCTTCTGTAAACAACTGGAATTCACAAGGAAGACAATGCCTCTAAGCTCAAAGGAGTGGGGCAGTTTACCAACATGCGCACGTAACGTTGACAAAATTTGTAAGTTCGATGTCGAAGAGATGAAATAAAATGAAATTTTCACATCGAAACAAACAAAAAAAAGCATTCATTTAAATTCTAGAGTTAGTACCCACAAGGCCCTGCTCATTTTTTTGTTTAGCTGAGCTTTCATCTGCGTCGCAATCACACATTAAATGTGCTTGTTTTGCCAAAATTCCTCGTACCCAGCGAAACTAACTGAAAATCTTTGTATACAAAGATAGAAAATTTTGAAGGAGATAAAAACAGTTATCCAGAAAATGTTCCAAAATTTGAGCACCAAAATTACGAGTTTTTTTTATAAATTTTCCAGAACTACTTATTCTAAACCCGTAAATTTTGACTTTTAAAAAATTGCCTTGCTAGCTCAATCGGTAGAGCGTGAGACTCTTAGATACCTAGTTATCTCAAGGCTGGGGGTTCGAGCCCCCCGTAGGGCTTTCTTTTTTCGACTTGGTGCGAATAACATTCTTTTTTAAAAATCAAATATTGTACTAGTTGACACTCCCCTTATGATAGTAAATGAGGAAGTTTATTGTCAGGACCAGAGGGAAATTTGATCATAACACCTGGCTAGATTTGATCATGTATTTTATCAATACTTGTACTTAGTTATAATGTCTGGATATTATATACATGTACTATCCAGTCACTCCAACGTACCTCAAAGACTACAACTACAGTATGTATGTGGTGAGAACTACGCTCTTGACTTGGAGACAACGACATTGACATCACATAAGTGCACATGAAGACAGGCCTAAGCCATCACTGGTGTGAGCATGGTGGCCCCGTGCTATTGACTACGGATTGAATGGAATTAGTCTTGCAGCGTGAGAAATTTCATGAGCGTACCATACATGTACATGTATATACATTACATACACTGAGGAGAAGTGTTTCGTATTATATTTGACAAGAACAACGTTGTCATAGGGTTAAAACACAACATGAGTAGTGACGTTGTAATGGCCGACCTGTATTTAAATCTTTCTTTTTCCTTTTTTTTTCGTTCCATTTCTTATTTCTTGTTTTACAACACAACTGTTTTGTTTTCAGTTCCGTGTCCGTTTTTCAATATGTCTAATTGTTCATTTTAACGAGCCCAAATTGGTCTCAATTCTGGATGTGGGATAAGTTTGTTCAAGGCTAGCTGGCAAATTTCTTCTTTGCCATAGCCGCAACTATAGATGCCCTACTTCTTTTAAGCAGACCAATTCAAATGAAATAAACACACTTGTGATGACTGCTAAATAGATGTGGAAATTGAGGCGACAGACTGTTGCACAAAATTCAATTCTTCCATCGGTAGTCCACAAACATAATTGATGTATTCCCGTTTTTGTAATTATAACGAAATACAGTAAATAGAATCACCCCTTCGTATGACTTCAAAAGAGAGAATTACTTTGCCAAAGAAAATCTCAAAAAAAAACCACATTGTACAGATTTTTGAGAACTCATCATGCCCGCTATAATATTAAACTTATATATTCGGGTCGTGTTCAACTTGATTGTTAGATTGGTTTAAGGATTACTTGCATAACGCTTGATATAAGTGTTTTTTTCTTCTTTCTTCTATTAGTTCCATATCGATAAACCTCCTGTGCGATAAAGCTTCTCAGGAAAACACTCACATCTCTGAGATCATGTCATCAACACCGCTGTTCTACAAGCCTTGCAAGCCCACCAGCTAACATTTGTCAGTTCAGCTCAATCATTAAGCTGTTTCGGCAGTTGGCCATGATGCTATTAAGCAATTTCCTTTGGCATCAGAGGGCAGACTAATGTATTGAACTACGAAGGTGCGTTAAGAAGAGATAATTTGGTTGTGTGCATACTTCAAATGTTCAGTGCGGTAGTGCGTTCAGTGCGGAAGTGGGCGTAACATTTCCCATAGCATAATACAACACGACATATGAAAGGAAATGCATCGTCCAAATTGTTAAAAGAACTCATTTGTTGTAGTGTGATCTAAACCAATCAAAACCATCAGCATCACTAACGATCATTAACATATCCAACTCTTGGGGATCTCAGCTTGCTGCCAAAACTTCAGATTCGATATTGAAAGTTTAGTTCATGTATAACAAGAGTAATAATAGTTTAGTTTTAGTTATTTCCGCTTTTTATATAGTATCCGTCTTGATTGTTTGATCACAGACACTTCACTTATCATTACATCTTCTTCTCGAATGGTTTCTCTCCTTCGCTTCTGAAGAGATACCCCGGCATAAAGTCTGCTATCAGCATGAAGAATGACCAGCTAAGGCCGTCAGCACTGTTAAATCGAGCGACTTGGAGAGAATAGCCAATTTGACCTGTTACATTATGTTCACCACCTTTTCAACACTTTAAATTTCCTCTGGCAAAGTGTCAAATGGATAGCGTGCAGTATATCGAGGGGTGGCTGCGCTAAGGGTGCTCGTTTTGCGTCACATAACACTACATGAAGACCAGGCCTGTGCCATCACTGGTGTGAATATGATGGCCAAAAAAGCTATCCATGATCTGATAATTTCCTTTTACTACAAACCCTCGACCTCCCTGGGTCAAGCTACTCTGCTAGCTCTGAATATTTCAAGTCCACCCCACCAGCGGTCTCCGAGCCGAAATACTTAACTTGGAAATACCTCGTGGAGGAGGCTAAAAGGACCGCATGGTCTTCCCTACGCCAGATGACTCTCTTAATCTTCCTCCCCAGAGAGATTCTCCCTTCCCTCTTCTCCTTTGTTGAGCGTCGACCCCTAGGCCCTGACTCGCATGTTCCCATTTCCAATAAGCCCTCTGACTGGCTTCTGCTCCCTCTTTTAGGTCTAAGTGGTGGAACATGAACCTCCCCCGCCTGACTGGTACCATACATACGTGTACATTAAATACTCAGGAAAAGTGTTTTATGACAAGAACAATGTTACCCTAGGGTTAAACGCAACATAAGCGGTGTCGTTGTAATGGCCAACCTGTATTTGAATCTCTATTTTTTTTTTTCTTTCTCTCCATTTCTTATTTCTTGTTTGACAATGGTGTCGTCTTCTAACTTCCATGCCATTGGTCTGTAATAGTTTTTCTAATTCAGTCCAATGAGTTATTGCAATATTATTTTCTGGAAAATTAGTCTCAATTCTAGATGTGGGATAGGTTGGTTCTAGCTGGCAGATTTCTTCTTTGCCATATAGCCGCAACTACAGATGTCCTCCTTCTTTAAGCAGGCAAATTTAGATGAAACAAAAACATTTGTGATGACTGTCAAATAAATGTGGAAATTGAGGCGGGAGACTGCTGTGCAAATTCAATTCTTCCATCGGTAGTCCACAAACATATTGATGTATTTTTTTTTTTGTAGAGTTGAAGAATAAAAAGATACCCCAGCCATGAGATGAACTCTGATCTCTACTTGCATTTGCGCTTGTAAGCGTACGAATACTAAGATTTTAAGTCCCTACGTGCATTGCTCCCCGTAAGCTAAGAATTTGAAACGTGTGACTAGCTGATATGAAGGAAAAACATAAAACACTATTTACAAATCATTGGAATTTGTATTCTAGCTTAAATGTATCACTGTGAGATGCTGGATTAAGACTCGAGTAACTGTAGGCACTATTTACCTCCTAGTACTTACTAACAAAAACAACAACTTTGGACTGAAATTGCAAGTTGAACGGCTCTATAAGGTTAACAATCAATGGAGGTTATAAAATGGACTTGAAAATGTTAATAACCGTAAAGAAATCCTTTCTAAAATCAACAGTATCTTAAGATCAAGCTCCGGTGAGACGGTCGATAATATTGATCGCTCGCAAAAAAAAAAAAAAAAACGGGCATTCGGCAAGGATATGCTTCGGCGTGTCCAATATACCGCATTGACAAGTATTTTCGGTCCTTAATGTTGAGCTAAGCTCGCCATGACCGGCCTTGAATTGAACCAGTTGGCCGACCAACCCTTTGGACAGTGGCTAAAGCCAAACATTGTGAAATTTTCTTTGCTAAAATATTTTTAGTGATGTAAGCAATATAAACAACGCTTAACTCAATAAAAATAGCAAAAATTATAAATTTTCTAGATATCTAGATGTGAATGTCAATTTTAAGCACCAAAATTACAAGTTTTTCTATGAATACTCCAGAATTACCTGTTCTAAACCCGTAAATTTTAACTTTTAAAAAATTGCCTTGCTAGCTCAATCGGTAGAGCGTGAGACTCTTAGATACCTAGTTATCTCAAGGTTGGGGGTTCGAGCCCCCCGTAGGGCTTTCCTTTTGCAACTTGCTGGGAATTAATTTTTTTTTGAATGCTTGTTATCATCAAACATTGCATTTTAGGAGTTTACTTGTTATATGTTTGTTTACTGGCATGCACACATGTGTTCCAATTAATTTTTGCCTAGAGAGAGCTCATAACCTTGGTTACAAAAGTACTCATTGAGGCAATCAATTGGGAACTTGAGCAGACAGTTAATCATGCTTTGTTATCTATTACCCTTATGCTTCTTACATGTCTACTAAGTTAGATTTTAAAGGTTTTTCGAGCACCCAAAGTTCAAAGTCTCATACGGAATGTTCGAAATGTAACAACACGAGGACTCAATGAAGGGTGCTTAACTATATATGAAGAGATTGACATAATAATGGCTGCTACGTAAATTTAGCTGAACATCTAGTCTTAACAAGAGTTAATGGGGAAAATGGACTTAACCAAGCAATTGAATGTGGTTGATGTGCGAATCGAGATCGAGGCCGTCTTTTGCGACAACTACGAATCTGGCTTGTCATAGCTTTCATGAAGCTTACTGGGTTGGTTTCAAGTGGCTACTAGGCAACTAATAGACTGTTGATTGCTCGCTTGCCATACTCGGTCTTACTCGAGTATCATATGATTAGCCTTGCTCATTGTCACGACGCACGCCAGCCCATGGCACTCAGGAGGACCAGACTATATATTTGGCCTTGTTTAACGCTCCTCTCATGTTAGTGAATGAGGGGGTGTAACTAAAAAACCAGATGAAAGTTTGATCATAACACTTGATTGGATTTGATTCTGTGTTTTCACCATACTTGTACTTAGTTATAATGTTTGGAAATCCCCACCGACTATATGGCAGTCTTATTTCAGCAAAAAGTGTCGGTACGCGCTTGTCTCCAAAACAAGAATAATGACATACACATAACTGCACATGAAGACAATGAGCAAGCTGGCCCAGTGCTATTGAGGATAAACTGTATGGATTAGTCTTGCAGCTTGAGAAATTTCATGAGCGTACACATAAATTATAGACTACGTACCCAGGAAAAAGTGTTTTGTATTATATTTGACAAGAACAATGTTGCCCTAGAGTTAAACACAACATAAGCGGTGTCGTTGTAATGGCCAACCTTTATTTAAATCCTTTTTTTTCTTCCTCTCCATTTCTTATTTCTTGTTTTACAACAGTGCTGTCTTCAGGACTAAGGTTCTGATCAGAATTTAGTTTGTGGCCGACTTTAGCGTCGTCCAAGATCTCCAGCTGTATTTAAATTTGGTCTCAATTCTACACATGTAGATGTGGGATAAGTTGGTTTAAGGTTAGCTGTACAGTTTCTGAATAGCTGATAAATTTCTCTCTTTGCCATAGCCGCAGCTACAGATGGCCCGCTTCTTTTAAGCAGACCAATTCAAATGAAACAAACACACTTGTGATGACTGCTAGATGTATGTGGACAATGAGGCGACAGGTTGTTGTGCAGATTCATTCTTCCATTGGTAGTCCACAAACATATTCGATGTATTTTATAGGGTTGAAGAATAAAGCGGTATCCCAGCCATGATATGAACTCTGATTTCTACCTGCAATTGCACTTGTAAGCGTACAAATACTAAGATTTCAAGCCCCTACGCGCCTTGCGCCTTGCTGAATGAGATAATTCGAAAGGAGCGTCTAACTATATACGAAGGAAAAAAATGGAACATTGTTTACCTACCATTGAAATTGATATATCCCTGTGAGGGTGCTGTAATAAAACCCGGGTGATTGAAGCCAATTACGGTCCTCTAGACCCCTTCAAAGAAAAAGACAATGATCCATTGGAATTCCAAGGAACACATGAGGCGACATTCATTGGGGGTGATGATGATGATGATAAATCTTGTTTATTGTCTCGTTTGCATGGAGCCATGAAAAAATCAAATCAATCGTGTAATCAGATTGAGACGGTATACACAGAATTTATGTGTCCTATAAGTTTAGGCGCTCTTCCACTTAACGAGATTGTGGTAAAAAAAAAAAGAAATAGCTTCCAGCAACTAAAATTTCACATAAAACGGTTGATTTAACGCCTATAATTTTAATGGTAAAAGAAAAACACACAAAAACATTTAATCCATCTGTATTTCAATAATGCGTCCAAAAACCAGAATTCAAAAAATTACTATAAGATCAGTAATCAATATATTTGTATATTTTGATTAATAAAAAGCGGACTTCGTGGCCAAGTTGGTTAAGGCGCACGACTGTTAATCGTGAGATCGTGAGTTCAACCCTCACCGAGGTCGTATTTTTTTTCAAATCAACACTAGCGTTGAATTTTGTTTCAAAATTCGTCGTGACTACAGTGATTAACGCATAGAGGTTTAGTGGGACAAGTAAAAAGACGCCATAATAGTCGATTTCTTTAGAAGTTTTAAAATGAAGAAGTACCGCGTTCTTGGAGACAAGTTTTAACCTTTGGTATTTTCGTTCATATGCCTGTGGCAAAGAGCTCCACGGAGACCTACCACGTAATCATCCGCAGTCTGCGAGAGTCACAGCGGTATCTCGTTGAGAGGAGACTGGCGCCTCGGCTCGGGCGCGAGAAAGCGCAAAGAACCCCTCCAAAGTGCGAAAGGGAAACCTTTGAAAACTCAATGAGAAGGGAAATGACTTCTAAACCAATTATATTAGACCGTCAGCGCCATAAACGAACTCCAGAGCTGTGGAGGTCGTTGGCTGGGAGCACGCCTGATTGAATAGTAATGATAATTGAATCTTCGTATAACGTTAGCTTAAGGATTGAATAACCTGTGATACTTAAAGCACTAATCACCTACTACGCCTATTACACAACGTTGTGGAAAGCCAAAAATCGCTACTTGTACATATTGCTTTATTCGCCCATCTATATACACATGTTTGTGGCCTGCCATTGGAAAGTTTAATCTCTCTAACGACTAAGTCGCCTCAATTTCCAGGCTCATCATGTCGGCAGCGGCCACAAGTATGTTTGTTTCATTTCCAGGCCCAATTCCAAAGCAACATAGTTTTGTGTGTTTATAGGTTTCTGTTCTGGCAAACATATGAAAATCCGCCAGCTATTTTTCCAGATATTGGATAGTTAACCTTGAACCGACTACGTAGCTCGCATAAGGGAGTTGGGCCATACGACCCAAAGAGAGAGAAATTGGTGAAATATTATCATATCAAGGTCTAAAATCAGTACATAATTGAGGGACAAGCGCCCTATTTATATGAATTCCAATTCTATGTCCTGACTACATGTATGTAACTAAAATTTAGGGACAGGGACAATTACAACAGCATTGTTGTCGTTGCATTTGTTACATACCTCTAGTCATATACAGCATCAATATCACGACGTATCACTAGTCTGGTATTACTCTCAGTCGGAGCTTCTATGATACATGACAAGCTGTATATCATATTGTTCTTTACGGGACTTCATCTATTCTCTCAAGTCGTTTCTTCAACGACCACATACTAAGATACTTGTCTTTTTTCTCCGGTTGCTTCCATCTACTGATCTATATCTGCTCTTAACTTCCTTTTGTAAACATTTCTCCTCTTGTACTTGTAGCACGCATTCTTGCCCAACTTCTACTTCGCGTCTTGTTTGCTCCAGGTAGCATCCTTCTATTTCCTTTATTTAATGTCTCGTTAGTCTCACTGTGCGCTTCTTAAAGTCGTGCGTTGAAAAGTTTCACTCCACCCTTAACTTAGCAAGAACCCTTGATTCATTCAACCCAACGATGAAGCATATTCTTCTTATATACATGTCAACTATACGTTTAGTGTTGCATCAGACGTTTGCCAGTCATCTGAGATCTCTAGGAAATTGAGGTTCGTTTGCAAGTAGCGTGGATGGTTTGGCAAGGTACAGAAGTCTTTGAATATGGCTTTCCAAAGGATATGTTATGCTACATGCCAAGTTTATGTGAAGCACTAATAGCACACTACGCACCTTTTCAGTTTTTTTTTTAAAAGCTACTACTGGTATCAATATTAGCTTACTTCCTCAATTATATATGAGAGCACATGTTTGTGAACTGCGTGAGGAAGGCTGAACCTGCGCAACAGCTAGGTCGCCTCAATCTCCACATTTATACTACCAGTCGTCACTGTATTGAGGCCTATTCCAAAGCAACATAGTGTTTGCCAGCTATTCAGATATTGTATAACTAACCTTGAACCAACTATCTCGCATCAAGGACTTGGGACCATCAGTCTCCCTGTAGAGCTAACCCTAGACTATCATCCCCTAGACTTTGCTAGTGTTGTGTAAACGCCTATACGAAATTTAGTAGGTTGGAGAGAAGAAGGGCGAACAGATCGCTTTTTGAGTTAAAAATGGCTATTACAACGTGATGCGCTCACAGAATCCACATTTCAGCGACCACCTGCAGTAATAAATGGCGGCCGTCGCCAAAAACATTTGAGCTGGATGACCGCCTATACACACAGCTTTGAATCGCCTCCAAAAAAAAAAAGCCCGTTCACGCTTCGCGCAGGCTTTGCCAAGGGATACAAGGTGCACACGCAAATTGTGGGGACAAAACACAACTTCATATGCATCGGGGATCGCTAAACTCCTTTTCTTGTGAGAATTCTTATTTGGACTGCCGCAGCTTTTACAACATTCTTGTGCACGATCTAGCTACAATAATATCTCTGGATTCACTCCTTCAATTTGTTTCCACCCAATGAATGCCGCTTATAAAAAAGGAAAAGACCTTAGCCATATTGCTTGCTTCCAATTATACTGGTGCTGGAAAAGAAGTGATGATGGAGATGACGAAAAGAAGTCCAACTCCATAACTAATGCAACAAAAAAAGGTGTTTTCACAAGTTTAGACAGCTCGTAAATGGACATAAAGGTCATATCATGTTTCAATGGCTGATAAGAGTTCAGAAGATGACTTGAATATGCCAAATGACCTAAATTAATACAAGTTTCGACGCTTTTGACTGAATTTGGGCCCTGCTTCTTCAATGTAATTGTATTTAAGTAAAAAACGAATTTTTGAGAAAATCGATGTAGTGGCTCAATGGTAGAGCATTGGATTCCAATTCATGGATATAAACATCCAAAGGCTGCAGGTTCGATTCCTGTCTATGTCAACGCTGCGAACGTGTTGGATATGTTTTTTTCATTCATCGATCGCTGCTACTGACTTCCGTTTAGTTCTGAGGCTCGCTCGCCTCCCTTTTGGGACTAATTCCGCTTCGTGTCTTGTTTTGTGACTATTCTCATTGTTGCAACGGTCGGCGCAACGAGTGGAGTTGGGAACCAGGTGTGGTCACGTGCACAACGCTTATGTGGTGCGATGACATCACGTTTTTTATTTTTTTTATTTTTTTTTCTCTCAGCTTCTCCTTCGTTCACCGACCCTCAGCGATTTTTCCAGCTCAGCAATCATCCGTTCACCAACTTCAGCTGGCGTTTTTTTTTCAATTCCTCAATTATTGAGACTTTTTTTCACCGTTCGATAGTCATTCCCTTTTGTTTCTTTTTCGTGTGCCAAGGTTCTCACGGCGTTGTTCAGTTACCCATCCACTGCTATTTTAACCACTTACTCGTTTCTACAGCTTGCTTCAGTCTTCTTCAATCATTCACTAGCTACAACTACAGCCAGAGACACTTGACTTCATATCCCACAGCCATGTCTTCTCGTAGCCCTTCAAGACCTTCTCTGTCTAACGCTTCGTCCATGATCTTTGAGCGCTCCGTGCAGGACATTCACTCAGACGATCTCGTGCACCTTAGCGCCAGCATCCCTCTACACCACAGCAATGAAGACTTCATCCCGCCGGTCCTCAGCGCGTCGTGCGAAGCGCTTACCCAGAAACGGCTAGACCCCGAGGCCGTCCAGGTCCTTACGTTTCGACACTCGCGCCGACCGTCGTCTGCCCGTAGTCCCAGCTTTTCAGACTCGCTGCATCTTGCCGCCGTGTCGGCGTCGTCACCAACTACAGAAGCCACATCGCCGCCGCCGCTGCCGCCGCAGACGCTGTCGCCAAACGCAAGAGCCAAATTGGATCACTACTTTGAGCTGGGAGGCTCTAGGCCGCAGAGCCCAGGAGACACGACAACGTCGTCAAATCGGCCAGCGCGCTTGGCACCGTCAAGATCCGTCCTCTCGTTCAACATGCCGGCTGGCCCCACCGCACGCCGGAGCTCTTCGGCGTCCAGCCCACGATACCTGCCACTGCACGCTCCACTCACAACTGCTTCCAGCACTACCAGCGGCTCTACAAACTTCTACCCGGAGCCCAGCGGAAGCGAGGTTGACAAGCGAGGCCGTCTTTTAAGTTTCTGTTCGTTTGCTGATCTGGTCAACTCCGAATTACCGGCGACCGCACCACCACCACCACCTGCTGCAGTTGCGGGCCATCATGCTTGCTGTGGCTCGCCAACGACCATGTCTTGGACTGACAATGGCAACGGTGCGGCCTCACCTTCTCGCGTTGGCTCGTTCCTGGCCAGCCAGCCTCTCCAGACGCCCATGCCCCAGCCGTCGTCTCCGTCGATGTCCGAGACATGCAGCAGCGAAGTTCCGGGTGAACAGCAACAGGAGCAGCAGCGCCTGGATGAGGAGGACGAGGATATAGTAGATATAATGTCGCTTGGCGAGACATTACGGCGGAGCACTGGTATCATGACCATCATTCATTAATATAACCTAAAAAGGGACCTGGAGTCCAAAGCCCAAGCCATGTAATAAGTGCTGGCTACATAGTAATTAAAACATTCATCATCAATCAAATCATCTCTATTGTTTTTCGTGGTTTTGAGTCCTGTATTGAGTATCTTAGCAGGATCAAATCACGTAGGCCCCAATTGTAATGCAGAGTAGTTCGGGGCCTAGACTGAGAGTCACGAAATGTCCATTGGCGACTCGACTCGACCTGACAGATAAATCACAATGACAGATAGTATACATTTTCATTCATTTATTCATGATATACGACATTCACCAAAGCCTTCATATCCTTCTGGATCTTACTCTTCGTTGACAAGCTTCCCAACCAAAATGTACTTTCCCGAGAACATGTCATGCCATCCATCCAACGCCTTCCGCTCCTCATCCGTGAGATCCTCGAGCTTATCCAGCTTCTGATCCAGCGGCGTCAGCATCTCCTCGTCGAAGCTGTTCTTGGCCAGCCCGCGGGAGGCGTCGCGGCCCGCAAAGTTGCTGTAGGGCCCGCCGGGCCCGTAGAAGCTGCGGCCGGCGGACACGTCAAACACGTCGCCGCGCACGCCCATGAGCACGCGCGTGCCGGGCCCGCCCGCGCCTGTAAACGGGGCAAGCGTGCGGGGCGTGTAGGTCTTGAAGGTGGGCTCGTCCGCGGCGGCGACGGCGGAGGGCGAGCGCGTGTTGCGCGAGTAGAAGAGGCGCCGGCCAATTGACAGGAAGATGAGGGTGACGAGGAGGTAGTTGACGTACTGGAGCGTTGAGTCTTCCATTGCTGTTGTGTATTCTTGTGTGCGTTTTGTGTGATTTGTGTGTGTGAAGAAGCTAGAACGCAGTTATGAATCGATTCTGATTATTGATGTGTTGGAACCAAAAAAAAAGGGAAATGGTCAAGCAAAGAGAGAGATGGCTAGGATTATTAGGATACATGGGCTTTAAGAATAACAACGAGGAGGAAACCCAACAAAAGGCTGCGATCACACCATCGCAGACTCTCTGGGGCAACTTTCGCTCTCTCGCGTTTTCAAATCTTTCGACTCTTTGATGCTCTGGTTTCTTGCATTACAAGTTCAGCCGCCCTCAGAACTCAGACGGGTCGCATGGACCTGAGCTGATGCCAGCAGCGACGCGAGCGAGACGAGCACCACCTGTTCTTGAGACCAATGCCCTGCATTGGTAGACGATTGTACTTGAGTTTTAGGGGTGAGCAGCGAACTAGTCGTAGGGGCCCAGTTTTTTTTTTTTTTCAGCAGATGGATCTGGCTATCTACCACGGCAAATTCAAGAGTACAATCGCGCCATCCAGCCTTACTACTGGCCTTGTTCACTAGTCTGTAAGGCCACTAGATCTGCCATTACTTTGACTACCTTCGTAGTTTCATCTACACCAAGTAAAAATTGTTGTACATTATTATCGTCGTCTTATTTACTCTAAGCACCTTTTTTTCACCTCGTTTCTCACTCGAGTCTCCCTATCAATCCATCAGTCTCTTTCCTAGGCACTAGACTAGAAGAAAAACCAGCCTACTAGAAACGCAATCAAAACCAGTATGGCAGTCTGACTCACGGGCAGACCAGCAGGCGCAGTGCGGGTGGCCACAGTGCTGCCGCTGCGCACGGAAGCAGCGCTAGAGCTAATGCTCTTTTGGTCCTCCAACTCCTCGGACAGGGTGCGGATCTTGGCTTCAGCACGGGCCAGGGCCTCCTTGAGGCTGGCATCCTCATTGCTGGATGACACGGACGATTCAGGGACCTTGCGGGCTGCAGGCGTCGTATCAGCCACAGCAGCAGCAGAACCTCGGCTTACTGGGGAGATGGGGGATTTCTCGACCGCAGTGGGAAGAGCCCTATCAGCCACTGCTGCTACAGGCGCAACAGGGGCAGTCTCTTGCGTGGGTGGTGGGTTTACGGTTTCGTCGGCGTGGGTCTCAGGGCCAGCAGCGATGCTGACATTGTACTTGACGCGGATCTTTTTGCTCTCAATGGCGTCCTTGTCGTGCTTTTCAGTCTCGGACCACTGGGCTGGAGTTAGCAAGATTCATATAAAACCACAATTCAGCATACAAAATGGGTGAAATTGTCAATTACTGTCGTCTTTGAGACAGGAGTGGTCATGACCAAAAATTTATCTGTGCATTGAACATCGGGGGAGGGTTCTTCCTTGAAAGGCTGAAGAATAACTAGACAAAGGATCTGGGCAATTGAAATTCGCTGCGCATGACAACGAATTTCCCCAATCCTGGCGTTAGCCGGAATGCCATTGCGGGGCGTAAAATTACTCACCAGAAACCTCTGCAATCTCGCCTGGCTCAATAATGGAAGCGTTTGGTCGCACAAAGTAAAGTTTTGGGGCCGTAGTCTTGACCTTGAAGGCAAATCGGGTTGCAGTGTTGTTGCGCAGCACGACATGCTGGGTCGATTGAACAGTGAAAGGAGCTGGAGTGTCAGTGGCGTTTCACAGGCATGGTTCAGTTATTTTTTTTTCCAGGGATTCTACGTGAATTTAAGCCATGGAGGGCGTTTGGCGACCCCATGCAAAGTAGAATTGGCTACTTACATGAAAACTCCAGGGTCTTGGGTCCGACTTCCATGGTGATAAAGGTGGCGATGGCAATTAATTCTCTAGAAAACGGTCAGTAAGGAGATGGAACGGTATATCAAGCGATTTGAGTGAAATATAGCTGAAAGAGTTGTAGGTTGCAGGGATACGATCAGCGAGTGCATACCTTAGCGAAGCAGGGGGTGGCTGGGGTAGGGAGGTATTATAATTAAGCAGCGGCGTTCAAAATAGAGATGCGACAAGGCGGTCAAACACTGCAGCGAAGGCCTGGAAGTGGCGGCGAGGGCTCGTGAAATAGGTGTTTTGGAGGTTGGTGCTGAAGGGTTTGGTGGTAGGTGAAGAAGTTGTTGTGGCCGGAAAAAGAGCAAAAAAGGGCCACGACAGGAAAACTCAATTGCTGACTCAGCACAGGGAGGGAGGCGGGTCAGCTAGCGGTCAACGGCCCAGCTGAAGGGCAGCGGAGGGCGGTGGAGGGCGGTGAACAGTGTTCTAACGAGTTGTAATTGAATAAATAAAAGGACTAACCAGATAATATCATGCTATGCTATCATGGATGTGTGTACTAGAAGCCGCAAAGGAGGGCGGCGCATGCTACTTGCACTCCTCGCTGGTTTCAGCAGCAAAGTAGCGGATGGTCTCCTTCAGACCATCAACAACCTTCCACTGGGGCTGCCAGCCAAGGTGCTCCTTAGCCCGCGTGGTGTCAGGCTTGCGCTTGTGCGGGTCGTCCTCCAACGGGTGAAGGTGAACCACTTTGGATGTGCAAGACCCGCGGATCTCCTTGACGAGCTCGATGGTAAGATGTGCAAAGTCCTTGATGGTGAATTCCTCGGGGTTGCCGAGATTGACCGGCTCGGTGTAGTCGCTGTTCATGAGCGCAATGAGACCATCAACGAGGTCCGTCACGTACTGAAACGAGCGCGTAGAGTTGCCATCGCCGTAGATGGTAAGGTCTTCGTTTTTGAGCGCCTGCAGGATGAAATTGGAAACTACGCGGCCGTCGTTCCAGTTCATACGAGGGCCATATGTGTTGAATATCCGCGCAACACGCACATCAACATTATCCTGGCGTTTATAACTGTAGCTGAGTGCCTCGCTAACGCGCTTGCCTTCGTCGTAGCAGGACCGAGGGCCCTGGCAGTTGACATGGCCCCAGTATGTTTCTTTCTGAGGGTGCTCCTCTGGATCGCCGTAGACTTCAGAAGTCGAGGCGAGCAAGAAACGGGCCTTGACTCGCTTGGCCAGCCCAAGCATGTTGTAGGTTCCAAAGAAGCTTGTTTTGAGGGTCTTGACGGGGTTGGACTGGTAGTGGACGGGGCTAGCGGGGCAAGCGAGATGGTAGATCTGGTCGACCTCGACCAAGATGCTATCCACAACGTCATGGCGGATGAGCTCAAAGTTCGGGTGGCCCAGCCACACGCTGACGTTGGACTTGGAGCCGGTGTAGTAGTTGTCGACGCAAATAACGTCATGGCCAGAGAGCATGAGCCTGTCGACGAGGTGCGAGCCGACAAAGCCGGCGCCGCCGGTGACCAGGATGCGCTTTTTCATAAAGGGGTTCAGCGGTTTGACGGTGGGATAGTCGAGGGCCTTGAAGCGGTCGCTCTGGAAGGTGTTATTGTGATGAAGTGCGCGCAGCATCTCGTAGGGCACGTAGTACTCTGAGTCCTCCTTGGTGGAGGAGTAGGATTTGGACAGGGCGTCGCGCACGTTGATGTTGACGACGGGCGAGACAGGGGAGTCAGCGGAGGGAGGAGAGCCTGGGCACTTTGGGATTTGAATGGCAGAGGCCATGGCTGAGTTGCTTGTGTTTGACCTTAAAGAGGCGCTTGCAGTGGCTTTGTCCGGTCGCTGCTTCGTTCGTTGCTTCGTTCGTTGCTTCCGTCGCTTCGCTTGGTGGCCTCTGCGCAAAAGACAAAAAAAAGATTAATAAGCAGCACCAGCGATATTACGCCATGATTACGCACTGCCCAAACGGGGCAAAAGTAAACAAAGCAAGCGTCGTGACAGGGCAACCGCCAGGAAAACCCAAAAAACCAAAAAAAAAAACCAAAAAATTTAATTTTTAATATTTTTTCGGTTTCGCCGCCAGAGATTTTTTCTTTCTCCTTCATTTCACTTCCTCCCGCACCCACCGCCCCCCCGTCAGCATCTTCATCACAGCATCTTCCACGAAACCGCACAGCGCCATGGTAAACGCAGTGCTCCCCTCTTCGACCGGCTGGGGGTTCCAGCTCCAGTCCGCCCAGCCAAGCGCCTCCGTCGGCTTTGGCCTGCAGTCGCAGACTTCTCCCCGCTCCGCAAAACGCAAATTCTCCTTTCCAGAGCCCATCGACATGGACTGCGACGACCATCACAGCAGCAAAGCAGACTCCCCTCGCAAACACACACATCCACGAGCTAACGCCCTTCGCATCAAAAAACGAGCCAAAGTGCAGGCCGTCACGAGTCGACCTCTCTCTGTGGCCCGAATGATTGAAACAATGGACAAGGCCGGACTAGAACATCTCATCTCGACGCTGTGTCAAAGCCATCCTGAACTTGCACAGGAGGTGGCGGGCCTGGCGCCCAAAGTTAGCATTGCGTCGGCGTTGCACACTCTTAATAAAAAGCTCGACGCTGTGTTTTTGGGTCTGCCGTACAAGGGTGACCAATCGGGAGACTACGCCTACTTACGAGTCAAGCCGCTACTCGACGACCTGCTTGCGACTATGTCCGACTACATGGCACACTTTTTGCCGCCGAATGAGCAACAAATTTCAAACTCGCTTGCATTTCTCGACGGCTGCACTGCCCTTCTGCATAAAGTTCCAGTCTGGGCCAACCCCAACAACAACCATCCCAAGAACAGCATGTACGCTGAGCTGACGCAAGGATGGATTCTGGCACTAGGCGCAGCATCGCAGGAGTCCAGTGGATTAGGACTGGCGTACCGCGGATGGGAGCAGAAACTCTCGGCGCACAACGAGGTGGCGGGCGACAAACTCGGCCGTGCCGTCGAGACCCTGAGGCGCGAAATGAGTGGACATTGGCAGCCGGCAGCGGTTCCTTCGCACGGTGTCAGTGCGTTCCAGCAGCCGTCGCCTTTTGGCCTGACCACCTGGCCATAATCCCAAGAAGATAGAGAAAGGCGGTCAGCAGGAGGAGAAAAAGAGAGAGGCAGGCCTATTGGTTGTTGGCCCTATTTATTGCATTCATCACTCACCATTATCACACCAAGCTACAACTATTATTTTTATTTCATATCATTACTGCCATATCTCTATGGCCCCTATTATTACTTGTGATTCTATTTTCCCATTGTCTTTGAAGCCATGCCCCTGTAATCCGTATATAATATAGAATACAATGTTTTTCACTGCTGATGTGCTTTCTCGTACTCTGTTATATGGCTGCTGTTTCAGTGCACAACGTTTGCCCACCTTTTCTCTGCAAACCTTCAGCTAACCGCCATTCAACAAATCGTTTCACATGTTTGTACTTGGCCACCTTTGTATTTAAATACACATGATACTAATCCTAATAGTAATAATAATATAATAATCCTCACCCTTTTCTCTTTTTATCGGTCACTGAAAGATGTAAGACACAAAATACCCCAGCACCAGTGCTACATCCATGTTCAGTCCTTGCTCCTCGTCCCGCCGATCAATTCTCTCCTCTGGCGTCAGTGCGGCAGCGTGCTTACGGGCACGTCCGTCGTACAGGTCTGCAAACACGTGTGCCTTGTCCGGGTCGTCCTGACCGACCCCGAGCAGCCAGTCCACGGCAGCAATGATCTTGTTGTGGCTGGGCTCGAGTTTGAGGCTGGTTGCTGTTGCTGCCGCCATCGTCGCAGGGTCGCTGGAAACAGCCGCCGATGAAGGGCCGACAGTGGCAAAACGGTTGTACTCGTCTTCGCTGGACTCCTCTTCGTCTTCGCCGCCACCTGCCATGAATTGGGGCTTCCTTGGACTGGCACCTCCAGCAGCAGGAGCTGTGACAGGCGTAATTGATGTGGTCAGGAACTCAGAGTCCGAGTCTATCTGGTCTACAAGCAGATCCGCGAGTGGGTTATAATCCTCGCCGGCCACCTGTCTGGAGGCGGTCGAGCGGCGGCGATGGTGCTCGTTGCGGGCCCTGGAGTAGTCGTCTTCATCATCATCATCGTCGTCGTCGCCCTGCTCGGCATAGAGGTTTGAAGAGCTGTGCTTGGACGACAGCCAGCGCTGGCCCTTGCTCTCCTGGATGTCCTCCCATACTCGCGACCCGGTTCTTAGAAGCAGCGGAGTGAACGTGTCTATGGGGCTTGTTGGGACTGTGGCCGCGTGTGCTGCCGAGTGCGAGGCTGTGCGGCCGTGCGCAGGCAGGTTCGTTGTGCTTTTCCTCGAGAAGGAGCGACGCTGAGCCGATAGCTCTGCATGGCTGGCGCCGCGTCTGATGGCCGCGGTCGTGCCTGCGTCGGAGAGCCTGGCGAGGTTTGTTGTTGAGAAGTACTTGTCGTAGGAATGGCGGTATTCCCCCGCGGACAACGGGGCCCGCTCGCTGATGGGTTGATTTTGCAGGGACATTTGAAGGTCAATGATTTCTAGGGAGGAGGAAGAAGAGAAGGAGGCGAGTGGCGAGCGTTTGCGGTGTGTGGAGGTCATGGCGGCGGCGGCGGTAGCGTCGAGAAGGTTGGGGAGGTGGAGATTTAGGCTTTGCGCGTTTGTTGGGTCGCTGGCGATGTGCGGGGATGTGGAGGCGACGCTGGACGAGGAAACGGCGGACAGAAGAAGAAAAGGACGAGCGAAAAGATTCGTGAGATTCGTGAGAAGTAGAATGATGAGAACGAGATAAAGAAGTAGGAGGAGGAGGAGGAGGGAGTATGGCGTCTGTGAGGCCTGTGAGGCCGCTGGGTGCGGACGGCTGGCGTTGGGCTCTCTGGGGCATAACACAGACGTAGAGACGGATGGCCGAGCACAAAACAGAGCAAAAGTAGCAAAACCAAACACTGAGACTCAGATGGAAGAGCAATGACGATGCAGAAGATCAAACGGTAGCGAGTGAGCAGGAGAACACCGGCAGTCTTGTGCTTTATATGAAGCTCAAGTAGCAGCAAGTCAAGGGCAACAGTATGAGAACGCCATGATAAACTCATGAAAGACTCATTAGCGACCCATTAAAGGGACGCTGGCCGCTCGAATAAAGAGATCAACGGCATGACTCAGTCATGGACCAGGAGCATGAACAGTGGAGTCTCTTCGGACGAGGCCATGTATGCTGGCGATGATGCTGCTTAGACGGTTCGACAGAGGGCCTTTTTGTTTGTTTCTTCTTATTCATTTCTTCTCCTCCTCCTCTCCTTCTCACGCTCCTCTCATTCTCATCCCCTCGTCGTCGTCTCGTCCTGGCATTGTTAGCACCCGCCAGGTGGGCCACGCGTGTCCAATTACCCACCGCACGACGCGAGCTGAAATTGGTGCTCCTCCACTTGCCGACTTTGTCAAAACTAAAACCACCACCACCTAATCTACTTTCCCTGCCGTTTCTCATTCGCTCTTCCACCCCATCGCAAACCAACCATGGACACGGACATGGACTCCTCGACCGCCAGCTCCAGGAATGCGGCCCCAGATATTGCCGACGCATCCCCCACGCAGACCATTGCCTACATCGATGGCCAAAAATCCCACGACTTCCTCTCAGACACAGACCCCAGCGACGACGAGGACGCCAAACAAGATAAGCAGCAGCAGCAGGCTGGCTCTTCCTCGTCTATCCCTCTTGTTCAGGGCCAGAGATCCAGCCAGTACCAGTACCTCCAGCAGCAGCAGCTAGCTCAGCAGGCATACGCAAAACAACTGCAGTCAAGCCACCCAGAGCCTATTGGTATCCATCGCGACAATGACCCAGATGCCATGGACCAGTCTGAGGACCATGCTGAGAAGCCTTCGGTCGCCCCGCCGTCAACTTCCAGTCAGCAACACCAGCAACAGCAACAACCTACACAACCATCCGCTGCTGCTGTGCCTCCGTACGCGCCTCCGGGGTCTGCAACGAGCTACACCGCCTACCCGCCGACCACGACCTCGCCAGTAGCCTCATCCTACTTCTCCACTTCAGCCACGTCGCGCTTTGCACCCAACACTAACGAGCCCTCTAGCGTGTCCAGCTCATACAAGAGCGCCGTCCCCTCTGCAAGTTACCACACGGCATATTCGCCTTACTCGGGGTCCCTCCACGACCGCAGCCTCTCAAACGCAAGCGCATACTTCAACACGTCTACCAGCCTCACTCATAATAATTCGCTTCACTGGGCCCGCCACTCCAGTATCTCCAGCAACACGAGCCCCAGTGGGATGCGCCCTCAAAAGTCGCCTCAGTCTGACCCCCCGCTCGCCTCGTCGTCAGCAACCTCTCGTGGACGCATCCCCTCCATTAGTGAAAACCCATTTGCAGCATCCTCCTACCAGTCTGGCTTTCCGTCCAATGCATCTACTTCCGCGGGGTCCTCCAACATTCCTTCCTCCAAACAGCCTACTATTAGGACATCCCTGCTCACTAGCAAGCTGGCTGCTGCTGCCGCCGCTGGCCCTTCATCCGCCTCCTCCTCCACCACCGTACCTTCCACAGCCTCATCATCGTCCTCCACATTCCCATACCCAAATCCGCGCTCTGCTACAGGATCCCTGCGCAAACAATCACCTCGCACAGGTAGCAGCAGCATTCCGTCGACCTCACCATTCTCACATGGCAACTCCTTCAACTCTGGCTCCTTTGGCCAGCGCATGCAACACCGCAATAGCGTGGGCCGCCTAAGCTTTATGCCGCACCCCAGCAGCACTACAACCAACCTCAGCATGGCCACAGCCAGCGGCACCTCTACACCAGCTGGCAGCGAGCATTCTGGCGACCACCCTGTAGCACCTGTCCGGATGGACGTCGATGCTCATACGCCTTCTGCCAATGAGTCGCGCATGCCCCAGGGCCAGCCCCAGCAACAATCACAAGAACATGCACCTGAGCAAGGTGCCGCACAAGACACCACGCAGCGAGCACTTCCAGAGCACCTTGACATTGCCACTTTTCCTGTACCAGACGTGATTGTCATGCTCACCGCTCTCCTTCAGAAAATCATTGACGCGAATGACACCCTGAACCCCCACCATTATCCTTCTTCCGTGCCACCGCAAAGCATGGATCTCCACAACAACTTCACGGCAAACGTGCTTGCTTTCCATGGCCGCAACGTTCCTGCTATCGGGCTCCAGGCCTACCTAACGAGAATCCTGAAATACTGCCCGACGACGAACGAGGTCTTCATCAGTTTACTCGTCTACTTTGATCGCATTGCGCAACGCGCCAATGCCGGTGATTTCACGACTCCATCATCGTCGTCCTCCGAGGGCGGCGCGGGTGCAGACAAGCGCCAGCTGTTTGTAATGGACAGCTACAACATCCACCGTCTCATCATTGCCGGCGTCACAGTGGCCAGCAAGTTCTTCAGCGACGTCTTTTACAAAAACAGTCGATACGCCAAGGTCGGCGGCCTCCCCGTCGAGGAGCTCAACCACCTCGAACTGCAGTTCTTGCTCTTGACCGATTTCAAGCTCATGATTCCACTCGAGGAGCTACAGCGCTATGCAGACCTGCTGGTTGGCTTTTGGCGCAAGGAGCAGGGCGCGCAGCAACAACAGCAGTAAACGAAAAAAAAAATTGATGAAAGAGACGATCACGATGATGATGTTGACTAGATATGGATTTTTTTGTATTGGTTTACTGTGTTAGTTTTTCTTGTTTTATTTTTATTTTAGACAAAGTTCTTTTTGACTTTTTGGTTATCTTGATAATAATTTAGAAGAAGCATTTATTCATGTCCCTCCTCCGTTGTACTAGACTTGACTCGCAATGCTTATTCCACTCCGCTCTCTCTAAGATTTACTGGGCTCATATGCCAGACCCTTGTTGAAAAGCTTCTAATTTATTTATTTTTCTTCTTTCCAAAATTCCAACATTGATCATTCCAATAGTACACACTACAAACTCAGTAATAAAATAGTATTTTTTTTTTTTTTTTTTTGGTGATTCCCATTCTTTAACGGAGTCTGCGGGCCTCACGCTCGGACTCCATGAGGCACAGGATGTCGTCCTCACGGACGGGTCCCTTGACGTTTCTGACAATCGAACGAGACTGATCGTCAATAAACTCGACGCGGACCTGGGTGACACCACCACGGGATCCGGTGCGGCCGAGCACCTTAATGACCTTGGCCAACTTAACGGGAGTCTTGGTATCCTAGAGAAAGTGGTTAGCATAAGGAAATTTGAAAACAACAAGCACTGAAGACAAGTGAAAGTTTGGTGTTGAAGGAATAGGGAAAAGAGAAGTGCATGTGTACTGTCTAGATGTGAAGGCGGTGGGTTAGATCACAAACAGAGGCCGGCCAAGTTGAAAGCATTTCAGAGTCGACGCATGAAGAGATCATCGAGCAAGCTCTTCATCAACAAGTTTACATCGAACCTCCAAGTTGCAATAGCACTACAACATGAGGCTTTGCACTGATTCGCCCTCTAATCCATCAAATCGTCGAACTCAAGCATCTTCGCAAACACATCTTGACACCTATTTCACAGCACACATTTGGTCTTTACCCCTAGATCCAACCCAATCTTCGCTTCGTTCCCTTTTTTTCTCTATTCCGGCTTTCTTTCTTGCACGTCAAACCTCGAGAACCCTCGAGATCTGCGCCCAAAAAAAAAGATGGATACTAAGAAAAAAGTGTTGAGTTTTTCCGGAAAAAAAAAAGCAGACGTACCATTTTGATGTAAACGTGTAATTCCGATGATCTTTCTTTTGGTGTTGAAGAAGCTCGTCGTCGAACAGAAGCAGTAGGAAAAAAAAAGTTTTAGCAAAAAAAGTGTGAAGGGGAGGTACTAGAAAAAAAAAAGAGTGAGTAGCGGCAAATGGCGTAGGGTTAGGTCCAGAAGGTTTCCCTGGTGAAAAATTTCGACCTTTTTTGGCTTTTAGAGCAGTAAAAGTAATGAGGTAAGCATACGCCGCCGGATTATGTGGATATTGGTCAGGAAGCACCGGGTTTGTTTTGAAAGTAATCAACGGGATGTCTCTTTTGAGAAATAATTTCAAAAGCTTCCTATTCCGGAATTTAACAGTCACTACTGAGTATACTGATGACACTCATATTTACAATCATTAATAATACTATTATGTAATAAATAAAGCACTCCTCTAGTAGTTTTCGGTGACTCGACACTCTGAGCGCCTTGACTGTTGCGGAGGTTGGGCCGCCAGTGACGACGCTGCGAAACAATCATCGCGAATGGGCGGCCGTTGAGTCGAGCAGACAAGGCACTGGGAAAGACCTAAAGAAGGTCACCCCAGATAAGGCGCAAATGTTTCAAAGCAACTTGAATCACGTAAATCACACACAGTCATAATCTTCATCTTAATACATACCCATAACGATCTCAAATCGATTCCTATACTTATATCCAGTTGATCTTTGATATTGCAACAGCAGCTGTTTTAGCAGTCGACTGAAGACATTGAAAGCTACAGCAGGCCTAGCCCAATGATGACGCACAATGGAGAATAATGGCCAATCATATTTTTTCGTCTTTGTATATTTTCTCCTTTGGTAAAGCGCCCTCTTATAGTGCATAATAAGGTTGCGTGTGCGGTTCGCGTGCCTTTCTGGGGAAGCGCGGTCAGCATTACTCACCACTGTCAATACTCACACCGCACTCAGCGCGTTCAACGAACCTTGTAAGTGGTGTTCAGATGTGTATAAGCGAAGGTAATCGTCTAAATATTGAAATGAAATCAATCCAACAATCAAGAGTATAACTTCAGGGACAATTTAGGGCAACTATGGATCTCGTTTCTCATCTTCCTGATAGACTCCTCTTCGCAATCCCCAAGAGTAAGTATAACAACTAACATCAGTCAAATTTCACTTCACTTTTGCTGACATTCTCAAAGAGGGCCGTCTTAACGAAAAGGTGCTCACACTACTTGAAGGCGCTGATATCAAGTTCAAGCGATCTCACCGCCTTGATATTGCACTGTGCACAAACATGCCAGTCGCCATTGTGTTCTTACCCGCCTCTGATATTCCACGCTTTGTAGGTGAAGGCCGCTGCGCACTAGGTATCACAGGCACCGACCAGGTAGCCGAGTCTGGCGTTGAGGTCGTTGAGCACCTCAACCTGGGGTTCGGCAACTGTAAGCTCCATGTCCAAGTTGCAGCGAACGGCATGTTCACGGACCCGACCGAGCTTATTGGAAAGACAATTGTGACGAGCTATGTTAATTTGACAAGAGAGTACTTTCAAACACTGGAGGGAAAGCAGCCGGGCGAGGAACTTGCAACGACCATCAAGAGGTTGTCTGGAAGCGTAGAGGCTGCTATTCCCTTAGGGGTTGGTGATGGTATCGTTGACCTTGTCGAGTCGGGCGACACAATGCGAGCTGCTGGGTTGAAGCCAATTGGAACTGTTATTACAACATCGGCGACGTTGATTGGGTCCATTCACCCCACTCATATGGAAACCCTTCAGCTAATAAAGCACCGGCTTACTGGTGTTTTGGCTACCAACAAGTACGTGCTGTGTACTTACAATGCACCTAGAACTGCTCTTCCAACGTTGCTAAAGATCACACCCGGGAGAAGAGCACCGTCTGTTACTCCCTTAGATGACGACGATTGGGTAGCAGTCAGTAGTATGGTGGAGAAGGATAATGTAGCTAGTATCATGGACCAACTCACCGCTAACCAGGCTACCGACGTCATAGTACTACAGATCTCCAATTGCAGAGTCTAAACGCGTCAAGTCTAATTTCACATTTTAAGTAAAATAGAATCGTAAGAAATGCAATAATTTATCTATATGCTTTAAATCTTGTTCCTCCGTACATAATTTTCACTCAACTTCAGGATCTTGCTTAAAATGAACGTCCGTCCAGCTGAGGCCGAAAGGTCAACATCATCCAACGCAAGGCTAATGGGATTACTACCATCTGTAGACACCAGGCGATTCAGCAATAACGCTGTGAGTTCAGCAACAATGATTCCACAATCGCTTCCATTCACCTGCTGAGGCGTATTGACGCTGACGATCCCTAGTTCAAACCCCAACAGCTTGCTTAGTTGTCTAACCATTTGCATCCCAGCCGTCGTAACAAACCCCATATACATGCTATCGTAGTAAAGAGCCCGCCGATCGTATACACTCACAACCATTAGCGACCAATGTGTGCCTCCCTCAGGCGCCTCCACGTCTGGGTTGTCGTTCAGCGGCAAGAATAGAAACCGGGCCTTATCTGCTGGTGGCAAAGCCGACCGCACGGCATCTAGATCAGGTGCATGCAACAACAAGTATGCTATGCTGGGCTTGAATAGCTGAATCATATCCGGTGTGGATTCGCGGAATTGACGCAACATTGTGTGCTCTAGGTATTCGTACGCAAAGCTCAAGTTGTTGTCGTTCAGCCACTCATCCTCCTGAAGATTGTCAAGATCTGCTCGGTACACCGACACATCGTGGTATTCAAGAATAATCTTGTCTGGTGGTGTATGCAATATATGTGCTAAGTATGGCCTTTGCTCATCAAGTTCAATTTGGTGTCTGAAATGGTAGGTTCGACGAATTCCACCATACCAAGCTTTAACAGGTTTCATCCCATTCTCAAATCCGCACGTCACCAATCGCGGCTCAACCGGTTCAGCCTCTTCCGGTGTCTCCTCTTTCGGCCGCCGTAGAAACTCTTGAACCAATCCTTGAGCCTCCTTCCGTGGATCTGGAAGGGGCTTGTTGAGATCTGGCTTGCTATGCTTACTGTTGGGGCTCCTACTATACTTGTCTGACCTACCTCCACCACTTCTTGAACTCTTTATGGGACCGTGTGCTTGGCTCTCGATGCGATGACTTGTTAAAGAACGCTCCTCTTCACGCGATGAACGTACAGTGTTTGGCTCCTTATCGTACGTGTAGTTTAGTCCTTCAGAACCCTGACTGCTTGCCAACTCGTTGCCTCCCTCCACACTCCTACTGTGAGAGCTCTCGCTGCGTTGCGTATACTGTGGGGAACTAGGTGGTTTATTATGAGATTTCTGAGGTTGGTAAGACTGCTGAGACTGCTGAGACTGTTGAGAGGGATGTCTAGGGGTTATTACCTCACTTCCGGTGTCCATGGAAGTAGAATCTGTCACATCGTCGGCACTAGCACCAACGCCGGGTTCTGCAATGGACTGACTTGGCTTGTGTTTATGATTTCGAATACTGTGATACCTCCTCAATGCTCGATCAAACATGTCAACATTCAATTAAAAGACAATACAGGCCCTTCTAAAAGTCCAAGACTTTTGCTTTTGAATGACACTAGGTGACTTCGGGCAAAATGGATGAGTAAGTTTTGAAGCCCGAAATGAAACGGGCGAAATGCGATATTCAGGCAAAGGAATCGGAAATAAATAAGGGTCTAAAAAATGAAAATGCCTACTCCACCAAAGAACCAGACTCAGAAGAAGATTCAGAGTTGGTTTGGCGACGTAATTGTAAAAGTGAGAGTGAGAATTATCGAAAGAAATCAAAAATATACTCAGTGGCTTGGGACATAACATGGCGACGAGAAAGTAATCTCGGCAAACTCCCAACTACCTCCGTGCCTACAGAGTAGCCGTCACTGTTCCTCAGTCCTGACGAGCCAGGATGAACAACTGACTTCTAGCGTTCAGCTGTCCGTTTAAATATTAAGTCTGGTATCTATCGAAGACAGTCCGGTGTTTCTACGACTAAAAACTATCAATATTCCGGCTCTCTGCAAGTTCTTCTAAACTGCGCAGTTTAACAGTTCTACTCTGTCTCCCTCTACCTTCAAACTTTACAAATTAACCGATTATATTTCTTACTTGAGCTGCTTTATCCATGCCACAATCGACGCTTGACTTGTTTCTATCCTGTCAGATTCCGTGACGCTCAAATTACCTAGAGCTCGTTGTGCTCCTTCGCTGCTTTGTTCAGCCTTGAATATGGCCTGCTCAAACCACCGTCCAAATTTCTCCTCGTAATCGAGTACCTCTGTTTCAATTAACTCAAGTTTTCTTACCAGGCTTTTGGAAATCTCTTTTAGTATTGAGTGAGTCTGACTCCGCATTGTGATCATACTATCCAGGACTTTAAACTTTTCCTCGGATGCCAATTGGGTTTGACTTCTTTCCCAAGGCAGGAGATCAGCCTGTCTGGATGGCCTCAGATCTTTGTAGCATGTCTCGTTGGGTTCATGGGAGAGATGTTCCTCAGAATATTTTGGCGCAGGCATTCTCATATCTAATAACGTAACAGAATCATCAAAGTTATTCCTCACACTGCCTTGGAAAGTTACAGATCTCGGTGTAGTTGTTGAAATAAGCGGTGGTGTGACATCCATCAATGTGCGCTGCTGACCCAACTGCGATACTTGAACCGGGATTGCTTCGTATGGAATCGGAACAGATGTTGTAGGAAGTGTGGGATTGGATCTCTCAGGAGTATGCTTCCTCTCGGCTGGTTGTGGTGAACGAAGTGCAGGGTTTATTTCATGTGCAACACTGAGTGACACGGTACCAGTTGACTTCTCTGGCATGGGAGACTTTTTTCCAGAACTGTTGTGAATGCGTGAAGCCGGGATTTCTACCATTGTCTGCTCATACGGATTGGGCTTCTCTATGGCGCTTAACGACTTCCCATTGCCCGGAGGATTGTTCGCCTTATTCGAGTCTTGTATTGGTAGCATTGCCTGAGACCTTACAGACAGTGGAGACATCTGAACAACCTCACGCTTCCTAACTGAAACATCGACACCGTCTTGATCCAGGATACGCATTTCCTGCAATGTGACTGGAGGGTGGATATCGAGAGGTTGAGTATTCACTGGTGTACTTTCAATAGTATTGATATCCTGGAATCTGCTAGAGTATACCCGGATATCTTGCGAAGGCACTTGTGAATTATACGACTCAATAAACCCTTCACCTGTTGGATTCTTGAAAGAATCATCTTTCACTCCAAGAACTTCAGAGTCAGAGGTCAAGAAAGACATATCCTTGCTCTCATCCATTGATAGAGAAATAGGGTCATCTGATCCAAGAATGACCGAAGCTGACCTGAAACAGGGTTGCTTGGAAGTTGGTGAGAAGGCTAAGTCATCTTCGTGGTCAGAAATTGGTTCGTCTGTTCTTTGCCGCTTAAAGGCACGCGTCTCGTGCCCTTCTGATGGACCAGGCGATTCTTTGTAGCTTTGTTTATACTCGGTTTCCTTGGAAGAAAACATTTGAGCTGACACTAGGTGACCGGAGTCTTCTAAAGGGCGCTTTTCAGAAAAACAAGTCAAATCATCAGGGCCTGACAACTGTAAAACGGCGTCTTTTCCTTTGAGATGTAATTCGGGCTCTGTTGTATGTTTCGAATTCTCCAGTTCCTGGTTCTCAGTCCATTCAGTATTACAATCCTCTTTGGTAGAAACTTTGTTAGTTAAAACTTTGGCTTCCTCTATTTGTCTGCCTTCTAAATCCTCTTCCAAAGCCTTTTCCTTTGTAGCTTCATTCTTAGCCTTTTCTTCAGCAACGCGCTTAGCTTCTGCTTTTCGCGCGGCTCGCCTTTCTCTTTCAATTTTTCTCTTTTCAGCAGCCCTTTCAGCGGCTTCTTTCGCTTCCTTCTTCTTTTTAGCAGCTTCTGCCTTCTTCTTCTTTTTGGCGAGATCTTCTGCTTCTTTCTTCTTTCTAGCAAGCTCTTCTGCTTTTTCCTTCTTTCTAGCAATCTCTTCCTCTTTCTTCTTTCTAACAATCTCTTCTGCTTCTTTTTTCTTTTCAGCAACCTCATCTGCATTTTTCTTTTTTCTAGCAGCCTCTTCTGCCACTCTCTTTTTTCTAGCAACATCTTCATCTTTTCTCTTCTTGTTTGAAGTCTCTTGCGCTTTCTTATCTTTCATATTCACCTCTTCTTCTGCACCTTTCTTCTTTCTTGGCGTCTCTTTTTTTCTTCGAAGCTTTTCAGTCAGTGGCGTCGTTGTAGCGCTTTCAAGACTCTTGTGAGTTGTTACCGAAATAGGTTTTTTTTGAACAGAATCACCGTAATCAGGAAAGTCCCAAAAGTCATCATCCAGACTATCGAGTTTCTGCCGGAGCGGAAGAGCCGACTTGCTGGTGTGAAACGAAGGGACTTGGTTACGAAGAATTGGCGTTTGGTCAGAAATATGGATTGGCGTCCTAGTAACAGACATTTTATGCTTGACTGGGGTATCAATAGGGCTTGAAGATGATAATGCGTAAGAAGGCGGTAGTTTGATGATCGATGACTTTCCAGCGCTCAATAGTCCATCGTCCAACTTAATTATAGACTTTGTGACTGACATTTTCACGTCTGAGAATGCTTTCTCTTCAGGTTGTGGGAATCCCCTTGCCCGTATAATATCGCTTATCTTATTTTTAAAAGCGGTGCTTTCGGAGCTCTTGAAAAATTCAACAGAAATCTCTAGAGTATTCCAGCTGTCAGTGATATCTGTGACAGCATATAAAGGGGCTTCAACATGAAAGCTAAGCTGCATTTTGGTTTCACTGTAAGTGATGATACACTTCAAAGCAGATATATGAATTTCTATTGGAGTTAGGAAATTACCGTTATTCAAAGAGGGCTTCCAAACAACAAATGTGTCATCAACAACATGAAGGCACATTCTGTGATCTAGATCTCTTTGGACTTGGTTGAAAAAATGGAATTCCAGAATGTAAAACAAATCATCTTGAGGACTAAAATATTAGCATTGCTAGGTAGTAAACATCTGCATACCCTTTGTGCCGTAATTTCCTCATATTTCTCGTGTATAGCAAGAAAGCCGGAGTGGCAGCTTTGCTCGCAGGTAAGGAGTTCCATGCCTCGCTTGGATAACTATCTCTGAAAAGAGTTTTGATAAAAGGATCACCAGCCGTATGCTTTCTGGGTGGAATAGTTACATGAACCAACTCAATCAAGTAACACTGAAGTGTGAAGTTGTTTCCTCTGTAAATGATATCACCTATCTGCTGACCAACTGAGGCTTTAAGGAGCATCCTACAAGCTTCATGCTTCTGATTACTAAACGTGGCAACCAATACACATGCCAGTTTTGCCATCTTAATTGTTAGAACGATCAATTGTTTATGGGTATTCTTACCTTCCAGGCGCCTTCGGCATTTTGTGATGCACGGTTAATGAGCATTAAAACAAGCTGAGGGTCATCTAGCTTAGGCACCAAAGGGGCGCATTTCTAAAACGATTAGCTTTGACAATAAATCGTTGATAGATAGTACGGCTAGTATTAGAAACGCCCGTTCACAAGTTCCATAAAAAAACGAGAGCCTCAAAAGAATGGAGAATAACTTTTCTCCGCAATTCGATAATCCTTCGACATGCCGCAGTATGTCGTCCACAACTGAGTCACAAGATTCCACAATCTGAATAAACTTGTTAAAAGTGGATCTGTATAATTTACTTGCAACTTACTTCATCAGGAAATTCGGGCTCTTCGAGAGTTGTTTTGAGAAATGTTTCAAGGGAATCCCATGTCTCCTCTGAAACTCTGTCAAACTGTTAGGCGAGGGATAAGACGATATGGCTACAAACCCGACATCTCCAGATTGGCCCTTCTTCACGGCGTGCGCTAAAGCATCTAAAGTACTAACGAAGTCGTTCATTGCAAAAGGCGTTAAATGTAGATGGTATAAAGAATAAAATACAAAAGAAACCCTGCAACCATGAATAATTCCACTAGCATCCATCGTCACACACCCCATGTTGTGGTTTTAACGAACCTCAAAATATATGGCCTTATCACGATGGGCAAGGGTTATCGTGCCCTAGAGTCACTTTCAACGTTGTTGGTGATGTCGATTTTCCTGGAAATTTTTATGATCTCGATTTACTCTCTGAAAAAATTTAGCCTTATCTTGAGAGATTCGCCCCTTTAAAAACTCTCCTTCTCAATCATTTTATTTATTTATTACCTGCGGATAACGAATACGAAATACGATAATTGGCGACATGTCTAGTTATACTGACGAACAGCTCGCCGCTGAATTCAAGGAGCTTGGTCTCCAGGAGAAGAAAGTCGCCGAGATCCTCAAGAACAAGAAAGTTTCGATAGCATTGGCCGAAATTATTGGCGAATTGCCCTCGAAGGAGAACGCCAACGCCACTTTACTACACTCTTTCGCTGCTCTGTCAAAGGACGCGAGTGACGAGATCAAGCCATACAGAAAGTTGGTGACTCTGGCCATTGCCGATGGCCGTCTAAAAACCAGTCTCCAGCTCGATGCAGCTTGGTCTTATGCTCAGGAGGCAAAGGATTCCGCCACTGCTGAAGGTCTCGATGCTGCCTCTGGTGTGGGAATTGAAATTTCTGAAGAGCAGGTCGCTTCTGAGGTCGCTAAATATATTGCTGAAAACAAGGCAGATATCGAAGAGAAGAGATATAAATGCGTCCCTTCAATTCTCGTCACTGTCAAGAAGTTGCCCTCGCTCAAATGGGCAAATCCCGCCTCATTCAAGCCTATCATTGACAAGCAAATTCTTGAATTGCTAGGGCCCAAGGATGAACGTGACCTTGTGAAGAAGAAGGAGAAGAAAGCCCCTGCCGCTTCCGGCAAAAAGACTGAAGAGACTGCTGCTCCTAAGCGATCTGTATTTTCCGAAGGATGGCTTGGCGCTTTACACAAGCCTGGTGGAAACCCCCAGGTGGATGAGAAATTTATGAAGGCTCATCTTGCCGCCACTGGAGGCCGCGTGTTTACCAGATTTCCTCCCGAGCCCAATGGATATCTGCACATTGGCCACAGCAAGGCTATTGCTATCAATTTTGGATATGCCAAATTCCATGACGGTGTCTGTTACCTCAGATATGACGATACCAACCCTGAGGCAGAAGAAGAGCAATTCTTCACATCGATCCGGGAGACCGTTGAATGGCTTGGATTTAAGCCTTACAAGATCACTTATTCCTCCGATTACTTTGATCAATTATATGAGCTAGCAGAGCGTCTTATTAACAAGGGTAAGGCCTATGTTTGTTTCTGCACCGCCGACGAGATGAAGGCTGGACGAGGAATCGTAGATGGCCAGGCTGGCAGTGCTCGCCACCCCTGCTCTCACAGCGAGACTGATTCAGAAACGAACTTGAAGCTTTTCCGTGATATGAGAGACGGCAAGTATGGCAGAGGTGAGGCCACCCTTAGAATGAAACAAGACCTTATGGGCAACAACAACCCCCAGATGTGGGATCTTGTTGCTTACAGAGTTCTTAATGCTCCCCACCACCGTACTGGTGACAAGTGGAAGATTTACCCCACTTACGACTTTACGCACTGTTTGGTGGATTCCTTTGAAAACATCTCTCACTCTCTCTGTACTACAGAATTCTACCTCTCAAGAGAATCTTACGAATGGCTTTGTGATGCCGTTGATGTGTACAAGCCCGCTCAGCGCGAATATGGCCGTCTGAACATTACAGGAACCATCATGAGCAAGAGAAAGATTGCCAAATTAGTCAACGAAAAGTATGTTCGTGGCTGGGACGATCCCCGTCTTTTTACCCTTGTGGCTATTCGCCGCCGCGGTATCCCCCCTGGAGCCATTCTACACTTTGTGGCGCAGCTCGGTGTCACTACCAACAACTCCAACATTCAGGCCGTACGCTTCGAGTCATCTGTCCGTAAGTACCTAGAGGACAGCACTCCTCGCTTGATGATGGTGCCGGATCCCGTGCCTGTTATTCTTGAGAACTTGCCCGAAGACCATTACGAGGAGTTTGACGTTCCTTTCAAACCTGGTACGCCTGAGATGGGCTCACACAAATTGCCTTTCACGCGCAAGTTCTACATTGACCGCAGCGATTTCCGCGAGGAGGCCTCTAAGGACTACTTCCGCATGGCTCCTGGCCAGTCTGTTGGTCTTCTCAAGGTTCCTCACAACGTCAAGGTTACGTCCTTCACGAAGGATGAGTCTGGCAAGGTCACGGAAATCCGTGCTCACTACGAAAATGACGTGCCTTTCAAGAAGCCCAAGACTTTCATCCAGTGGATTGCCGACTGCCCCGAGAAGGGCTCTCCCGTGCGCATTGGCGAAACGAGGCTCTTCAACCAGCTTTTCAAGTCCGAGAACCCCAGCGCGCATCCCGACGGGTTCCTGGCTGACATCAACCCCGACAGTGAAACCATTCTGAAGAACGCCATCATCGAAACCGGGTTCTGGGAAGTCAAGGAACGGTCTCCGTGGACCCCGAGCCACAGCGGCGAGGTCACCAAGGAAGACAAGGTGCTGGAGGGCCACGAGACCAAGGGCGAACCCGAGTCGGTGCGCTTCCAGGCCCTCCGCGTTGGATACTTTTGCATGGATAAGGATAGCACGAAGGACTCGATTGTGCTGAACCGAATTGTAACTCTCAAGGAGGACTCTGCCAAGTAAAGAAGTGTCTTATGGGCTATGCTATATATAATTTGATGAAAAATCTTAGCTTTATTTTATTTTCAGAGGTACTATACCGTCTTTTGCATACCAGTACATACAGATGTGATTCTCAAAGCCTCGGAACTACTATGATACATGTATATCGCCAACACAATCACTGTTGAAATAGCAACACTAAAATAAAAAGGTAATATTGAATTAGTACCATCTCTGTAACTCGAAATAAAAACTTGAAATTACTTAAATTACTAAATCATGTGTAAATAATATAAAAAAAAATAAAAAAAAAAGCATTGCAATCTTATTCTTGTCCATCAATTTTCTAACAAATAAAAGCACAAACAAGCACAAACAAGCAGTGTCCCCAGTCTCCATCTCATCCCCGATCTCATCTTGTTCCAAAATTAAAAAAAAAAAAAAAAAGGAAAAAGGGGAACGGGTTTTTTTTTTTTTTTTTTCGTTTGCCTCAACTGCCAGTTGTGCTTGATTACAGTGACACTTTTTTCAACGCTTTGCTTATGATGCCCCTTGACTTTGGTTTAGTGCCACCCGCAGCTGCCTGAGCACCTCCCGCAGCAGCACCACCACTGCGGCGGCCATACTGGGCCTCGTACATTTCGAGCTCCAGCAGCTTGCGCTCGCGCTCCTGTTCGTCGCGCAGCCGCTCCATCTCCGCAAGGTCGTCGTACTCGTCCGCCGTGTCCGCCATGAGCGCCGCGCGGTACCGCTCCATGATGAGTTGCTCGTGCATCGTGGGTGGCGGCGGCGCCGTGTAGGGGTTGTACGCCGGGTCGTTCACGTCCATGGCGCCACCACCGCCGCCACCGCTACGACCGCTGCGACCGCCACCGCCGCCGGAAGCGTAGAGGGAAGTGGGGGAAGCGGGCTCGTCAGTGAGCCCGTATGCTTTCAATTGCGGTGCGGTGGGGAGTTGGACGTCGTAGGTTCGCGTTTCTTGGCTCACGAGGCTGCTGATGTTGCTCGAGTTTGAGTAGCTCCGGCGTGTTTTGGGATGCGGCGGCAGAGCAAGTGGCGTGGTATCGTCGTTATGCGCGGTGTCGCGCAGCGTGGGGCGAGCAGTCGGTTTTTGCGGCGCAGTTTTGCCTTTGCCCTTTTTGCGTACTTGGTCGGCACTAGGAGGTCGTGATGATGGGACAGGTTGCGTGACATTGCTTGAAAACGAATACACACTTTCTGAGCTTGGGCTGCCGGCTGGTATCTTGTCAACATGCAGCTGTTGAGGAGGAGGCATAGAACTCGGGGCTTGGAATAGTGGGACGTTGCGTGTTGTAGAAGAGCTTGACGACCTTTGAGTATCCGATAGACGTGATTGAGATTGCGGCAGAGCTGTGGGTATAGCTGCCTTTGAAGTCTGACGCGGCTGCGAGCTGGATTGCCTTGGTACTACTGATTGGTCTGGCGCCGATCGTTGCATCTCAGCGAATGTCGTCCCGTTAGTTTTAGGCACTCCCGGGCCCCGTAATTCGGCTTTTGGGGTTGGTGTAGGAGGTACGTAGTCACCTTGTAATGCCTTCATAATATCTTCCTCTGAGAAGGCACCTGTGCCTCCGCCGTTCTTCTGTAGTTCTTCGAATAATTTGATACTATTTTGCAGAGCGGCCGCCAAATCAAACTTTAGACTAAAAGTAGCCTCCGGGTTGTTTAACGAGTCAAACAATTCTTTCCAGTTCTCCATAGTTGGGTCATTGAGATCAAAGTTGGCCGGTAACCCGGACAGGGTTGACGAGTCAGGCTCGGTTGTCGAGCTTAGTGTTGGTAGCGCAGGAGGTGGGAGCGAGGGGGGCACGGTAGAAGGTATGCGTGGTGACGATCTAGGGTTCATTGAGGAAGGACGTGTTGGTGCGTTTAAAGACGGAACAGAGGAGTTTCGGTCAGATGCAGGTTGCGGCGGTGACTGAAATCTATTTGTGCCTGGATCGCGCAAAGATGATTGCGGCTGGACGGATTCCTTCGGCGGAGGGGCCACTTTTGGCTGCTGGGGTGTAGAAGACGTGCCAGGAGTATTTACATTCAGGTCATTGAAAAATCTACCGTTGCCTGAGTTGGCAATCGTTTCTGATTGTATGTTTCTAAACGCCTCCTCTTCAAGTTCTCTCTCGGCATAATAAGGGTCGAATGGACTCTTGTGTATAGTGTGACGCACAAACGAGCGATCCGTTGCAGACGATACGTCAGAGCGCCGGCGTTGGTCTTTGGGTTCGTCTGACGAAACAGACGGCAGTCGAGCAGTGGGCTGTGATGGTTCTGCAGGGACTCTTGGAACCGGCTTTGATGGTGTCTTTGCCGGTGTCTTTGCTGGAACTGACGGCGGTACAGCCAAGGGAACAGTCTGTGGTGGAGTCGGAGGAGGAGCATGATTTGTCGATGGTAATGTCTTTTCCGTTAGAACAATGCTGCTATTGCTAGAGGAAGAGCTCAGGGACGATGAGGACGATTTCTGCTCATTGACAAAGTCACTTACATCCGAGTCGCTCATTTTCTTTTTCTTCTTTTCGTTTTCCTTGACCTCATTTTCGCAGATTTCGTACAAGTAATTCTCCAGGCTTCGTGTTAGAGCAGTAATGCTCGCTCTGTCTTGTCTCAGACCTTGCGGGATTTCCAAATTTCGGTCGGAAACGTTATTTTGAGCCCTGCTCACAAACGAAATGACTTCGTCAGGAATCTGTGTTTGGGTGTATTCCTTGTATGCAAAGAGGGTACGTTCAGCACTGGTTCTGTTTAGGGTAAAGAAGTTTTGAAGCGCGATGACGAGAGCAAGATTCAAAAAGCGAAAGAGGATGCTGAGGTCATTAGAGACCATACGATAGCATTCGGCGTAGAGGGGGTGCTCGAGGAGCTCGTCGGGGAATATACAAGCTAGGCATAGCCGGATACCTTGAATGACGCATTGAATACTGGCCTGCAGTTTTTCGGAAAAGTCTTGGGCGTTATAGTTTACATCGTCGACAATCGATGTGCCTTTTGTCTTTTCGCTGATTGAATCTACGCCGAGTGTGCGGAAATGAAGGAGACGCTCTCTAATATAGCGATTATAGGCACTGACAAGGCGGTTGATTGCTTGGGCCTGTGGGATTCGATGGGCTAGATTTGGCAGTAGCATATTTTTCGTGGTCTGGGAGTTGAGATCGTCGAGCACCGTTTGAGGAGCGAGCGTGTGACCCTTGAAATAGGAGGTTGTGGAGTGGGTGAGTTTGAGGATGGCGTTTGATTTTTTGGTTGACAGAGGAGGGCGAGCATTGGCCATTGCCGATTCATTGACAGGAGACGGAGGCTGTGGAAAGGCCTGAATGGCGCCAGCCCCAATACTGTAGTCCACGCTTGAGCGGTTTGCGGCGGCGTAGTATTTTCCAATGAACTTGAAGAAGGCGTAGGAGCGAACGCCGAGGTCTGTGATCAAATGATGAAAGACCATATGGGCCTTTAAGGCGACTACGAGGTCGTTACCATTGAGTTTCGGCAGAAGGACTTGACAGAGAAGAGCGTACGGAGCATCGTTGGAGGGTGGAGTTGCAGTTAGATAGTTGCGAATGGCTACCAGGTATTTTTCCTTTGGCGGGGCATCCTTTGGTTTCGTAGCCCCCTTGACGGCTTTGTGAATGTTGATATCCATTGTGTGTGTGCCGGAGGGAGACTCGAATGAGCTTAAGCTCAGCGCATCGAAGGGGTGAAAAAGGGCTTGGAAGAACTAGACGAAAGAAGATACAAAAGAACGAGAGGAAAATGTGTTGAAAGAGAGTGAGAGTTGTGGAGGAAGAGAGGAATAAAATTAGAATCCGAAATGAAACTTGCAATATGGGCAAAGGTGGATCTCGCGGCAGATAGTTTGGTTGACAGAGGTGGAGACTTGTGGTAGCGATGGGATTATGGTTTTGTATTTTTTTTACTAGTACTACTGTGATGGGTAAAAAAAAAAATTATTATTTTGAGGAAGTCGGCCTTTTCAGCTCCAAAGGGATGATTTCTCAGGGATGACGGCAGGCACTTTCCGCACGATAAATAGTATGATTAGAGCCAACTTCTAATGTATCATCAGCTCAGATACATGTATGAAGAGATCTCAAGATGTCTACAACATTGAAACAGTCTATTCTATGCTATGTATACACATCATATGGAGGATCAAGTTGAGTTGGGTGTTTGTATCAGAACATTCATGCGTAAAGTCCTTGTGCGCTGATGATGAGAATATTCACAGGAGAAACTTTGGAGAATCCATCGATATTGCTGTTGGAGAATATATTCAGGCCTATTAGAGGAGATAATCGCTGGACGCGGCGCGTACGTGGTTCACGACTCATTTGCCAGTTTGGGCAGTTGGCTGTCTGTTTTCGATGCGGTGCTCAAGTTCAACTGTCACTTCTCCTGCCAAAAAGCACTAAACTTGGACACTAGTGGACGCTTGTGAATTCACATGTTTGGCTTGATGATGACGATGGTGAATTCGCGAAAGGTCTTTAATGAACACGACGACTACTAAGTACTACACGGTTATAAAAGGTCTCAACATTGATTGCAAGAGAAAAGGGGGCCATTGTATGTGTCCTTAGTCTTGATCTCAAATTGACTGATAGGGACGACGTGTACTACATGGCATTTATGTGCGCGCACATACCCGTCGTACATATTTTCCGCGCTCGAGAAACGCAAGGCAAAGAAATTCTGGAGAATTATA